>JAUESE010000020.1:17670860-17683223 GCA_032274725.1 Malacoctenus triangulatus
ACACACACACACACACACACACACACACACACACACACACACACACACACACACACACACACACACACATACACAAACTTCAGAGCAGCTTTTATATTTGAAGCATCTGGCAGACAGATCCAGAGCGCCTCTCTGTATTCATAATTAAGACAGCAGCATCGTCTCAGATGAAGACGGTTGCCGGTGCTCCGATCATCCCAGCATTCAGATGACAGCAAGTGTCCTACAAAGAGTGAACTGGTGCACTGGAGTAACAAGATTTAAACTTGTGCCCTTGAAAAGATTTCTATTTATACATCACAGACGGTCACGTTCCTGTGCAGTATAGGATAAAGTCGATCCTGTAGAAGAATCTGGTCAAAGTGCTCCCACAGTGAGCATGACAGTTTCTTTACAATTAATTGTGAACCGGCACTTTCTGTATAACGTTCTTATTCTAAGCAGGTCAGGACAAGTTTTAAGCACAAGTAAAGAACAGAGACTGTAACATCAGGGGCTATATTTGGCTGAAGCTGCACTGTGGTTTGGTAGCAGAGAGCGCAGCACACATTTGAACCACTCCGTACGAGTCTCTGCTCCTAAAGAAATGAAGATAACATTTTTGGATATTGCCAGAGTCCCGCTACAGGACATAAACATCTTTTAAAAAAGGTTTTGACAGGCAGCCTCTCTGGGGCACGAGTCTACTTCGTTTGCTTTTTATTGAACGCATCCTCTGATTTTTTTTCAACTACCTCACAGTTCATTGTCTGCGGAATGGTCTGACAGCTGACTTTTAATCACATCACATTGTACTGAGGAACACTAGCCAGCGATCTTGTAGTTATAGCTTGTTTTATGGCACGTTTTGGCCTTGGCTTGTCCCTTCACTGGCCAAAAGCAGGCTCTAATACTTATTGATGGATTAACCCCTTCAAGACCTGCAGAAACATTCACTTGTTTTCCGTTTGTGCCTTTGTGTCAATGCTTTATGTGGTGTTACTTCACTTCTTTTTCTGTTTTGTTTTTTTCTTCTTCCCGTGGAGATCGAGATGCATTACACACACCAGTTTGTACATGTTGCTTGAGATTTTAATGGGTTAACACAAAGAGTCGATCTGAGAGCCATGGACACCAAGGGCAGGTGGATGGACAGATAGTGATGGGAATTTCTGTTCAACAAAGGAGAGAAGTCAATAACTTGTTTTTTCTGTGGACTTAATTCAGCATCCACAGATGGATTCAAAGTGCAAGTGTGAACCAGGCCAGGAGCCCACGGCGATGAAAAAGCATCCTGTTATATCCCCGATAAAGATCGGAGCAAGGTCACATGATGGCGAGTTGCATCTTAAAACACCAGATTCTGCACGTTGCAATCCCATCACGCTGGGTCACTCAGCACCAGCAAACTACAAACATATCTGCAACAAGTACATTTAGAACTTCTATTCGACTACTTAAATGTTTGAATGCCTCTGGGGAGGCCACAACATTGCAGTTCAGTGTTCATATTGGAAAATCTAAAGAATTTGTTGAAAATTGTGACGAGTGAGAAAGCAAATGATGAACAGGGTAACAATCTTACAGTGGGAGCCTTAAGTTTCTGCTTGGTTTACTCAGTGGCCAAAGCAGTTCAATTAAATAGGAGGGATCAAGACCTGCAGCACCATCTCTATTGATTCCTTTATGATCATTTCTATAATTTAGGAAAAAAGCTTCATAAGGCCCCTTCTCACCTCTCTTTTATCCTGCAGTGCTCGACGCATTGCACTTGTGCATGAAGGTGGTTTGAGGTCTCAAAGGGTTAAGACAAACAGTTGATCCAAGACCCTGTGACACCAAGGACAGGTGGACAGATGGATGGTGATGGGGATTTTGGTTCAATAAAGGAACGAGCCAATAACTTGACTTTCTGTGGGCTCACTCCAACATCTGGCGATGGATTCACAACACAGTGAAAGTGTGAAGCGAGCTGGGAGCCCAGAGCAGCGAAAAACATCATCTTATACACACAGGATAGAGAGGCAAGGTCACAAGGCAGAGGCAGGATGGTGAGTGAAATTTTGTATAGTTAAATTCTGCACATTGTTGCTAGGCCAAGTCCAAAAATGCATCATAACAAATTGACAGGTTAATAGTTAAAATTTGGGATGATTATTTATGAAATGATTCTGCCCCCCAAAAAAGTGTTTAACCTCGAGAGAAACTACAAATCATAATCTAAAAAAGGAGAGTTAAAGTTCAACCTTCATAGAGGCAAAATGACAAGAATAGGTAAAACCAACCGAAGCAAAAACATGTAAAAATGTATGAAAGCTCTTTGCAGTATCTGCAGATGGATTCACAACACCGTCACAGAGTGTGAATAGAGCTGTGAACCCGGAGCAGCAGAAAGCGTCGTCTTAGACACACAGCAAGAATTAAAGCAAGGTCAGGAGGAAGAGGCATGAGGGTGACTTCGACATGCAATGGGGTCAGGTTTTTGTCAGCGGTCGTCAGCAAAGAAAAAGATGCAGGCTGATACAGACATACAAAGCCGGTGAAACAGCTGTGGCAAGACCTCATAGAGGCAGTCACGCACTCATTGATTTCAGACCAATGGTGGTGAAAATTTTCATTGAGTGGATACGCGTGCGCAGGCAGTCTTCTTATTTTAGGCATTCCAGAAATCCAACAGAAACGTACCTCCGTTCTCAAAATTTGTAGGCAAAAATAAAAAGAGAGATAAACAAAATTGGACTTCAAACACGACTGAGTTTCACACCTCATTTTGTTCATACTTGAAGACTGGCAGAAAAAGTTAAACTCCAACAAAGAAAAATTAAATACCAAAGAGGATTTGGGGAATTTTTTTTCAGCCCAAAATATATTAATAAAAAGAGATAGAGAATCTGTTCACAGCTGCATAAAACCAAACTGTGAATGGTGAGGTAACAGCTTTATAAATATCTGAGAAACAACACGTATTCAGAAAAAACCTGGAAGTACATTTCCAGAGAGATCACTCTGTCACTTATCTTTGTTCAGTTTAGGAAGCGATATCGCTGTCTTGAAAAATGGACGCACAGATTCATCTTCAGCGACGGATAAGCGTTATTTATGTACAAAATCTGCACATATCAGATACAATGAAGAGTGTTTACAATCGGTCTGCTTCCAATCAAATGTGGATGTTTTCTGAGCGGGGTTAGGGAGAGTAAGTGGCGGTTAAGACTGTTTTCATCATTTAGCCTCAGCTGGTTTACGAACGGACATTTACATGAGAATGGGTTTAGTTTTAGGTACCGTAGGTTGTTAAGCGTAGGTAACAAGAGCTCATAACAACTGGGCGTAGATGATAGATGGGTGGACATCTATAATAAGACACAATGAGTGCTGACTCACCCAGAAAAAAAAGGAGCTATAGCTAAACCATGTAAATCACATTATGCTAATCTATGCTACTCTCAGCATGGTCACACATTGAACGCATGCAACACATGAAATTTTCATGCTCTGCGAGCTTTACATGGCCTACTAAACAGCCACTAAGCTGGTGGACACATGAGACTGACTGGGTTCTTTCCAGAGGCACAAGAATTAGTCTGGAGAAACGAGACCCATGAGGAACGGCTAAAACCGAGTAATGCCGAAATTAACTCTCTGTTGGAAACGCTACAGCAGCGATGGCTCCTGTAAACAATCGCCCAACTTCAGTGAATGATCGGGGAACAAAGACAAAAACATCCGATCGGAGGTGGTTCTAAGGGATAGATTTTCCCTGAGCCAGAGTTCGAGCTCCGCGTCAGCAAGAAATCCTCCCTGCCTAAGTGTCCTCCTGCTCATGTATGTGTAATAATGTGCTGATCAAGGTGTTATACTGCTTACTTTAAGAAAAAATAGAGCCAAACAACAACACCAGGCTGCACAGTGTCCTCATTAGGTGGGTTGTAAAAAACTCTCCCTTTCAGACTGTACTGATAACTGTTTTATCCTTCCACAAGAAATTTTTCAACAAAAAAAAAAGACAAAAAACATGAAGTCAAATATGATTTATAACACACAAAGTTTGTCTGCAAGGAACAGAAATTATACGTTCTAGAGCCATTACAGTCAGAAAACACTGATAAATAATCACTTGTATCACATTTCTGCCTAACTCCACCTTAAATCTCTCTGGCGGCGAATGAACTATTTATTTCAGAGGTATAAAACCTTCAGAGGTCTGAGAGATTTAAACTGCAATAATCTGGAGTTCTACACAAATATGGCTCACCACACCCTAAGATAGCACTTCTCACGTGTTATTGTTTTAAAAAAGAAAAAAGGCCCGTGGCAGTAAATCATCTCTTTGTGTGTCTCTTGTGTATCAGATAAATATCAAATCACACATCCACCAATGACCAAAGCAAAACTTATTTCGTGGCTCTGGAACAAATAGGAGAATCTTCTGCTGTTTTCTTGAGAGGTAATACGTTTATTATCTTGTTTAAGCGCTGCATTTTCTTCGTGATGATCTAACCGAGTTAAGCCTCATATCAATGCAGCAAAAGTCCTGTGAAATTGTGCTCACAGACATTCAGATTGGTGAGGGAGATTTAGTCAAAGAGAGTGTTTCTCCACCTTTGTTTGTCACCATAATGGCAAAGAAAACATATGCTGCAAGGGGAGCAATTTGTCAAAAGTAAAGTTGTTGTCAGATTAAGGGATTAAAAAGCCACTGGACCAACTTGATCTGTACTTTTCCCTCTTATGGTTGCATAACGTCAAACGGTATATAATGAAGCATATGCTTTGTTGGAACTACATGCATCAATACTCTGAATAGGCAACGAGATAAAATGTGGTCGACAAGTAGGTATTATTCACACTTGGGTTTTGCTCCGGGGTGTTAGATTATGCACATGTGTCTATTAAAGCCCGACGTTCAACCAAACAGAGAAAACAACATGTGAAGGGTGAGGCTCCTAACTGTTCATGTCACGAGAATAAGGAAAGGCTTCTGTTGTCTACCAGGCCTTATTAGGCAGCAGAGTTAGACATCTCCAACAAGGCCGCTGCATTTTGATGAAGAGCGCATCATGCAAGTTTCTGACAAACAAATCAATAAGTAAGGACAGACTCATTTCTCATCACAGTGACATGTTCAGTGGAAGCAATCTGTGGGGGCATTATCTTCTTCCTAATACGCGAGTTGTGATGGAACAGTGCATCAAATTGCTTCAAATTTTGTCCTCTGCTTCCCAGTTCAGACGAGAAAGGACTAGTAAGACCTGTGGTCGTCTGCTGCTGCACAATAATATATTGTTCTAATGCATTATTTAATGGGACTGTGAGGGAGATAGTGTTTGTGCACATTTCAAATTCTGTATGAGAGCATGTAGCTCGCTTAATTGGCTTTCTCCAGGGAGCCAAAGGGAAATGTTGTTCTAGTAGAAGATATTGATCAATATGACCAGATGCAGCTACTGAAAGCATGATCTAAATCAATGTCACCTTCAGGTGCACAGCCGAAGACAAGAAGCTGCAATTTCAGACAACTGGAAGAATGTTGTTCTACTCTTGGCATCCATTGTTTCTCGTTTACATAACGATATCACATCACTTTACTTAAATGGCCGCATAAAGGCGGTGACACGCAGTGTCGGGGGCAACAGTTTAAAGCTGCTGCAGTGGCGGTGCGGCTGCGTTTCTTGAGGGAGACAGATGCCACCAATAATTTTCTTACCCGAGTCAACAGAGAGAACGGGCGGCTGGCTGGTGCCATGCAGCTGATCTCATGGGTATAAAGAGTCAAGCTCCTCTGCAGTTTTAATGCAATGTGCTTCACAGTAGGTTACATGCTATTCCCAGCTGAATATTGGTGTCAGGACTCTTGCTGCTCTCCGAAGGTTGAATTTGGTGCCGTTTGGATTATCGCCGCTGCTTACCACCAGGCCCAGCTCAGCATCACACCATATCTTGCACAGTATTCCTGAAAGAATTAGCTCCCTCTGACCTCTGTATAGATTTTTACGTGGCTCCGTATCCCTCCGTCACACAGCTACCCTCTCTCAAAACGACTCTCCACTGCTCCCCTCAACAGCCCACTACAAGAGAACCCATTGTGGATTCCGGTCGCACCCCATTGCTCCATTTTACACGTGACAGTCATCTTGTAGCGCCGAGCTGCTCCATCTTTAAGCCCTTTTACCTTTTTATCAGTCTCGGTCAGAAACAAACAGCAACTTAGCCATGTTATTAAAAGACATACTTCAGCCACACATTCACGCTGGGTGACATTAAATGACAGTTCGCTTTATTCAGATATACCGCTCAGACGTGAGAGGCTAAAAGCCTTCTGGATAAAAGGAACTGTGCAGCAATCATTATTTCCACAGGATACCAAGTCAGAATACAAATGCACTCAAGACATGAAAACATGACCAAGCCTAAGAGGTATGGCATCTATCTGCTGGAGTTCAAATGCACTTTTTAATTGCATCTTTCTCAAGTTTTGCAAAGCACTCTGCTTTTACTGCGGCTTGAATTGTCTTCGTGTATTGACATGCGATCTGCTGTGACATTTCGGTCGCATCATATAACAGGGCATGACACTTTGAGGAAGAAAAAAATGCAATTGATTCCTCCATTTTCAACACTGTTAGCTTGACGGTCGCAGGGGACATGCTGCCTGGCCCAGCACGCGATGGCCGAGACAAAAGTTACACGGTGCACAGGTCAGAGGTCAAAGCTGACAGAGTTACATTTGCCTCACGGAGGTGAAATATTTTTTCCCATCTCACTATACATGCACATGTAAGCGACTTTATCTTCCTCACACATGCGCACAAGCACAGAGCTCTCTGTCTGTCAAGTGACATTGTTGTCGACATGCTGCACGAAAAAAAAAATAAAGATAATCTGTGTCCTCAACACGCTGCCAAATAATTCCCTCTGTTTACTGATGAGTGAGAGAAGCAATCCATACGCGACGCACCAAATCATCCACCTAAGTAATAAATAGCTCAATTTACGGCTTTAACAATATCACTGCAGTAACCATTTAGTGCAAGACTTTATTGCTCTTACCTTTTGCTCCTATTGAAATTCATGATGCAGCAAAGTTGAAAACTGCAAAGTGTTTTATGCCTCCTGAGGCCTCTGTGTTATTTACCTGTGTTACCTCCAGTGCTCAGAGCTTTGAGTGCACCACTGCTTTTTCCTGTCACTTTGTTGCTCACTAACCCTAAAAAATCAACTCTAAGCATCGCTGCGCTTTAATTGCTTCAGTGCTTTGGTGGCTAGTCCTTTGATCTTTTTGGCTACTTGTAATTATCCATTTCTTTAACTTTTTCATGCATTCAGAGCACCAAATAACTTGACTTGCCTTGGGAGCAACATCTATCTCATTCAGTCAGCTGATAACTTAATTGGTACTTATTTTTTCTTTTCTTCACTGTTTTTTTTCTTCAGGCAGGGTCCAAAATTCCCTAAATTAACAAGATGGGTGAAGTTCTGATGCTCTAGCACCACTCTTTAGATCTGAGATGGCTTGTGTGACACTCTCCTCACATCCTTTTGTTGTTTTTCAACACACAATATAGGAAGCCAACAAAAATAATACTTGAAAATGAAGAATTACTTCATATGTAAAAAGTACTGACCTTCATCAGGCTTAACAAACAACTCTCCCATTAGGTAGCGCTCAATTTCTTCTGTTCATTTTCAAATAACCCTACAATAGAATGCAGGATGCTCCATATAACTGGAAAAAACTGGCTCAAAACTACTTTAAAAGTCATCACTTCCTCAATTGCTCTGCCTCTCAAAATTTGAGCTCAATGCTTCTTGAAATACGTCCTCTTTGCAGCAAACATGTACATTTTGAAAAAGTCAAGCAGCAAACATGACTCATTGTAAATATCTATTTTGATATGGTTTCTACAGACACCAAATGCGGCTCTATATGTTGTCTTATGAAGTCCTTTATATTCTGAAATACAGATCAATAGCTTTTGTTTGCCGTTATTCCCTCATTCCTGCAGAGGCTGATAACCCTCTGTTGGTCCCGATTTCATAATGCTAACACATGACACCGGCACTGTGAGCAGCTGCTGTAACACAATGCAACGGAATGGCAAAGCAGAGAGACCCCATTATTCTCACCCCACCCGTTTACAGCAACTACAAAGCAAAGCTAAATAAATAAATAAGCCTCTGCACACATGTCGTCGTAACACTCCCTTTATGCATTACCTGCTGAGATATGAATTTGTTCTGCGGTCGTTTCCTGCCTGCATTAGCATTGCTGAACATGGGAGTGTTGGCAATAATGCATGATAATGATAATGACCATCCTGTCTGATTTCATTAGGCAAACACATGACAGCAAGAGCTCTGAGCTTCTGCTGTAACATCCTGCAACACGCTGACGAGCCAAAGACGTGATCATCACCACTTACTGCAACACACACTGCTTTTAAAAAAGACATCTAAATACATAAGAGCCCTGTTGTGCACACTCCTCATTCAAATTACAAATCCAATAAGGCTCAAGGGTATCAACCCTCCGAAGGAGAAATCTCATTAACCTCTGTTTTTAGGAGCCTTTAAAGTCTCTCGTGTGAAAAGCTGCATGATGTGCACTTTCAACCGAACATATTTTCAATTTGCACAATTCTTTCTGCAAGTCCACAGAATTGAATCTGCACTTGAAAACACATGCGCTGACTGCTTGTGCCTTTTCCCTTACTGCTGAAGCCATATATGACAAACACAGTATGATATTTTATTGCCCTCAGACATCTGTCAGAAAACGGAGGAAAGACCTTGTGACAACTGTCATTTTTCATTTTACTATAGCCAGCTGTGAGGAGAAGGGCCACTCTGCCGTGCTCGAGCCTATATGCATCACTAATGGTAAAGCAGGGTGTATACAGTAGATGCAGCTGGTACTCAGTATTTTCCAATAGCGCTGCAAGCTGCAGTAACGCCCGCTGCCTCTCCTGATGTAGCTCCACAGCTGGCCAGTGCCTGCACCTTCCCCAGGGGCCGTCTTGGATAGAAGCTACCGTGCAGGTAGATCAGCTCTTTATGAGGGATCCTCATTCCACTTAATTGTGCGATATCTGCCTCTAGCTCGACCTCAGCCTGACAGATTCGCAATTTATCCCAGTGCATGCAGGTATCCTGGACCTTCATTGCTCTGATGCGACTGATAAACAGGTACTTCCAAAGGACAGACACTGACCTCTCCTGCCCTGTGTGTTGAAATTAGGACAGCTGCGTGTAACCGCCCCCCCCCCCCTAAAAAATGCTGAGCTACTAAACTAAGGAGGCTGAACTTATTGAGTAACGGGAAAAATGATGAGAGGGGCTAAAAATTACAGCTACAAACACAATCGCCAGCATTCACTCACAGCGCCCAGGAGATCGTTATCGTGCTGCATCAGTGCTTCTGTATCTCTTTATCATCTCCAAACCTTTTTAGGTGATTGTGGAAAACAAAGGTGATGTGCAACCCTCTTAACTCAATTATACCTCATCCAGCCAAGGCCTCAACTCAGCAAAAAATAAATAAATAAAATAATTACAGGGGTGCATGCATCTTAAACTTGCAGATACACATTAGCAAGTTGCTTTTTTCCCCCTCCTCACCTTTCAGGATGAATAAACACACACTCTGAGCAATCAGCGCATATTTGCCTGTGACGGAGGGAAATTTCAGCAGCAGCTGCTGCTAATTTATGAAAAGTCTTGGGTCTCTGCGTCGTGCTGATGCAGACACGCCCGGGCCATTTCCACACGCGCTTCCGTCTGTGGGAATTCAACTCATGTGTCACCGGTTAACCGTCTTCATCGCACGACTCCACAGTATGACGGGGCTGTTTCGGGCCCGTCGGTGTCGGTCTGACAGACTGTTTAACAGCACTAATAGTACCGATAACTGCCTCGCCACGTGAGGACCGAATACCTCACATAGCTGGATCACATTTGCTGGACGGCAGACTGTAGTGAATGACTGCCTCTCAAGTATAGAGTTGCACATTATGCAGTTACAGTGCAGTTATGGTGCTAAGATAGGTAGAGGGACAGATAGATGGACGGATAGAGAGCATTACAGGCCTATTATTCTATATTTAGTTTGCACAATCTGCGTCGCACATCAGAGATCTGGGCATCACCGCGCTCACCGTGGAAACATACATTTCACCCACACATGTGTCGGGCAGCACAAGTCGATTTCCGATCTCCTGACCAAGTCTGAGGGACTTACCAAAAGTGGGACTAATACAGCAGACGCCAAAGGGTTGATCATGATTTAGCTGTCCACACACTTGTCTCGCCGGGTAAATTCACAACACATCGCAGATGGTGCTGAGAGTTCATTTATTCCAAATTCCCCGTCCGATGGTCCGCTCGGGCTGGTGGTGGATACTACAAAATAAAAACGTCAAAAAATTAAGAGGAAGGAAAGAAAAAAAATCCAAGGGACGCGATGCGCGACAATCTGCTGCCCAAGTGTCAACAACAAGAGGCAGTGGGGGATCTTCCAGTTACCTGCGTCGGGATAAAACCCCACCTAAAATCCCACAGCGATCCGATTTAGGCTTGAAGGCAGAAAAGCTGAAATCCTCAAATCCCCTTAAAAAATAAGAGGAGCTCAGGAGGGTCCGAGGGCTGCGTCCGAGCCGTCTCCAACGGGTTAACGCGTCAAGTACGTGGTCGTATCGAGTCCCCCCCTCCCTCCCTCCCACCCCCTGCGCACAGGTTTGTAATGCAGAAACACGGCAGGATTCAATTTCTAATAAACCTCACGCGTGTTGTGAAATGCGGTGCAGACGGTGTGAGGATGGAGAGCTGCAGTCCGAGGCTCCCCCCTTTTTTCTCCTCCGGTTCCGCTCCTAGAAAAAAACGCCTGACGTTTGAAGGTTGCCGTCAGATTAGAGCTTCAAGTCCGTCAAAAAAAAAAAAGAAAAAATACCGCGAAGGTCAAAAACTCCCCGTCAACACCGGCTTTTCTTTTAATCCGAGCCCCGCGGCGCAGTTACCGTGTCTGTTTCACTGCCATCACTGGAGCCATTTGTTGTCATAACTTCCCCCTGTCTGAAGCGCAATGAAGGAATCCCACCCAGCTCCGGCTGCGTGTCTTTCCTCCTTCTCCTCTCATAAATACTACGCGCGGCCAGGCGAGCGATGACTTCTCTCACACGACTTATTGTGCCCGAAAAAAAAAAAAAAAAGGGGCGCTGCGGTCTTTCGGCTGACTCCGGGCGGGCTGTGGAGAGGGGGGGGATCTCGCTGTGTCCCACAGAACAGGCAACCTTTGCAAATGCGCCTCTCGCTCCTCATGCAGGCGTCCACCTGCGTAACACGAGCCCCGCTATGAAAGGATACACGCAGTCACGCCATGATGTCTGGAGCAGAGCAGTGCCAAGTGGCCAGTGCACACAATTTATTTTTTTTTTCCTTGTTTTCAAAAGCAAACGACTGACACCTTTCATGGACAGTGCAGCACTGCAGCAACGTGATGTCATTTGGGCTGCATTTAGAGGGAAAACGCTCCGCAAAGTGAGGGGCTCACTGTCTCTGCGGAGAGCAGGAGAAGATGTGTGGGTTTGTTTGGTTTTTTTGGGGGGGGTGCTGAGGGCTGTTGGTGGTGGTACTCCGGGATGGGCTGGGGAGCTCGTGGTCCAGCACAAGACACTGCAACAGTGGACAGGAAGGGGGAGAGGAGGGGGAGGGATGGGAGGAGGAGGAGGGAGGGAGGGGGTGAAGGAGGTGTTGGGTCAATGCTGAACCTAAAAAAAAAAAAAAAGAAACTCCCCCCCTATAGGCGGAGACGTGCTGCGTGTTGAGACTCTGATGAATACCCTTTTCACTTCTTATCCTTCTCAATCTTGATCATAACAAGCCGAGGCACAAACACCTTGACCACCCACATGTCTGTGACAGCACCTCGTGTTTCTGCTTTGCTTAGGGACAAGCGTCCCTCTTATCCCAAATCAGCAGAAATGAGATATCCAGCCTTCAGAAAATTAAACATGAACATCCTCCCACCGGAGAACAAACAAACAAAAAAACAATAGTTAATCCTCTCAGAGTTGCCAAAGAAAGCCAGAGATAGCCCATCTTTCATCATAATGCCAACATTCACAACATGTTTTGAGCATCCTGTTTTTGTGGGGTTTTGTTGTTTTTTTGGTTTTTTTTGCATATTCATCCCCAAGTGTATTGTCTGCTTGCACGGAGGCCACAGGACATGAGATGAGAGAAGGAAATTCTGGTGGACTTGACAAATCCTGTCAAATCCGATTGATTTGGCTGCAGGAGAATCACAGACGCAGCCTTCTGTTGGATGTCCTGACACGACACAGACAGAATTCAGAAGGGGAGGGGGGGGGGGGGGGGGGGGGGCAACAC
>JAUESE010000020.1:17690029-17700622 GCA_032274725.1 Malacoctenus triangulatus
CTGTGCTGTGCTGAGATCCTGACTGTTGGAAAGCTGTTGAGGAGCAGCACTTTCAATCACGCCACCAAGAAAAAAGTAAGAAAGAAGCTTTTTAGCTGTTTAGTGGAGGTGTCCAGGTTTTCCAGATAAAATGAGGTTTAATGACTGTATCAAAGCTTCAGTCTCCGACTCATTGAGGTGGAGGGGAACCAGTGTAAGGTAATATTTTTCTGTGGGTTTCACATTACTCAAAATCATTGGATCCCCTGTAAAATAAAAATATTGCTTGGAGCAGTCTTTTCAAAATTTGATGCCATGAACTCCTAATGGATCATCCAGGAAGCAAGGCACACACAGCAGGCTATAGCCGATACTCAGAGTCTCTTTTGAATGGGAGTATTTAAGGAGGAGGATGGAAAAGGTTAAACAGGGTATTTGTGCCTTCTAACATTTCATCTGTATAGAGATTCTACTTTTGGAGATTTGTGAGCGTACCACCGGTGGAGGTGACCAAGATTTCAGCCACTGCCTGTAACTGAAGCACTGAAGAGAGCAATTTGTAACCCTACATTTTCTGTAGGCATTGATTGCTAGCAATCAGACCGAAGTAACCCAGCCTGGGGAAAAAATGTGCTTGCTGGTCTGATGCTGGTTTGTCTGGTGTATACCAGAATCAAAAACACAAGATACAGTGTGGTGGTAGGACACGCAATACCAAACCCATGACGGTTGTACATTTTGCTTTGGTGCAGGTATGCTGGTGGTGACTGAGACTCTTTTTTTCTACAGCATCAGATCACAGACCTGCGAGAAGTTAAGGGTGTTTTGGTCTGTGTGTAAGTTGTTTGTTTTTGTTTCTTTCCCAAACATTGAATTCAACAAAATCCTTTCATAAGATATATATATATATATATATATATATATATATATACATATATATATATATATATATACACACACACACACACAGCATATTATTGCCCGATTCCCCCTATGTGCCCCCTCCACCGACCCGATAATCAGATTTTACATTATGCACTCATTTTGCCTTAAATCGATCCAGAGTGATTTTGTCTGCAAGGTGAGCAGACAGTAAAATGAGAATTGCTATCTCGGGATGAAAAAAAAATAAAAATCTGAGCTGCAGATTTTTCAAGGTACCATGGCAACAGAAGATTCAAAGAATTTTGATGAGAACAGCAGGCAAAGAGAGGCTGATTACAAAGGAGACAATTTATTACTGCTACTGCAAGAGCAACGAAGTCTGATTGCACACACACACACACACACACACACACACACACACACACACACACACACACACACACAGGGCCGTATTCTTAATGCTAACCGCGGTGCAAAAACACTGCTTTTCTGTCCCATCACGGCCCTTTAGTCAGACACTGAGTGAGAGAGGCTGCAGCGGCTTGGCATGGAGATGAAGGGCTCAGTCTAGAGCTAAGGGGGGTGGAGACTTTCTTCTTTTTTTTTCACCTTAAAAAAAAAAAAACCTCAATTTCAAATCACACACAAGGAAGAGTGGCAATCAACCCCACGCTGCAGCTGTCTATCTTGGGTGGCTATTCTCACTTCCCAATCTCACTCTCCACTGCTCGGCAAACAGACCATCGTCCAGACAAACATAATCACTCACAGCACAGATTCAGAGAGCACCTGTCAGTGGGAAATAATCTGGGAATATGTGGTAGGAACACCTTTTTGTGCCGCATGCAAAACCATCAAGTGTTGCTTGGTAATGTAGTGGTTAGCATTTTTACTTTTGAAGGAGAAAACCCCCTGGCTGTGTGGTCTTTCTGTGGGGAACTTTGGATTCTCCAAAGAACTGCTATTTTTAGCTAAAGTCAAAATTAACGTATGAGGTTCATTGATGGCTCTAAATCGCCCACATGTGTGACTGACAGTATGTGTGACCGCGGATGCTGCAAAAAACAAACTCTTACCAAGTAGATTTTTACTGATTCGAAGTCAAAATATCTTCTCACACGTGAAATAAGACACTTAAAAAGTCAACATTTTCCTGCTTATTGTAGTCTATTTGTCTTATTCCAAGTGTAAAATCTACTTCAAATGCAAAGCAGTTTGTTTGATTATTTTGTTTGAAATATAAAAAACTTTAAAAAATCTGAAAAGTGATGACATATATTTGACTTGAAATAAGTATAATGTAGTCTGCAAGACTGTTTATTTGCAGTGCGTTAACACTGTAATTGACGATTCAGATATCCAGCTGTTTTTGTTTTTCCTTTTAATGGTTTACAGGTTAGGCAATTTGTCTGATACGGATATGGAAAGTGTCAGCTACCCATAACTAGGTGTTCTAAGGAAGTCAACTGTAACGGATAAGCTCTGCACCGGCACAAAGCTGAAAAACATGCGTTTGATTTGCAAAGCAGCAAACTCAAAGAGAATCACTGATAACATACGAGTCGAATGAATATTCACATTGGATGTTTTACATGAAAAAATATGGTGTTGGATAAAGATTTAATGTCAAGATGAATTGAGAACGCTTATAGCCACTCTGAACGGCTAAATCTGTAGAACAATACGTTAGCTATGCAGTGTGATCCATTTGTTCACAACAAGCTGACTGACATTTATTGGCATTTCAGAAACATGCATGTTGTCAAAGAACTTCAATAATGTGCGACATCTTAATGAGGTTTCACAAGATTGTATCAAAACTCAGCAATGGCATTATAATTGCTGCTAACAAGTTGCAGAGTACATCAAGGTCTGTAATATATTTTTTATAAAAGCCCTATTACTGTGCTGAACCGCAGAGAGGACGTACTCAGGAAATTAGTCATGCAGACTGTCATTGTGCTCATGTTGTTCGAGTTACATCTGCAGTGAATATAAAGTCTGGGATATGTCTGAAGTATTTCAACGTTTGTTCTCTAAATCAAAAAGCAATTTCATCAAAATACCAGCAGCCAATAGAGTTTAAGCAAGACTTCCCCTGCAGATGAAGCGAACCGAGCTGAAGAGCCACTGAAAAGACATCTGACTGGATGGATCTGGAGGCTGCCATTGTGTGAGTTCATGTAGGTGAGCTTCAAGGCTCCACACCACGGTTTAGTGCTGTAGAATAGATGAGTGTTAGGGTTCAGTGGGTGTATGGAATAGAGGCTACCAAGGCTGAGATAAAAGGAGGATGCTGGCTAACACAAGGAGGATGGGTGGCAGTGACTAAAGGCCCTACCTGAGCACAGCAGCACTGCAGCGCAGCCCTCATCTCCTCTCCTCAGGTCGCCTCTGATAGAGTGTGTTATCAGTGCAGACAGGCGGGCTAAATCACTGGTTGAGTAAAGGTTAGAGCTACTGGTCTGTTGCTTTGTCCATGGTGGCAGGCAGGTGAATGTCAAAGCCGGCTGAATCGCAAGGGAGCGCTCCGGGGCGGCGGGTGAGTTAACCCTCGGGTAAAGCCCTGATTTATGCATTGCTTGTGTTTAATGGTGCAACACTATATTAAACTGAGCAGTTCATTGATGAGCAATATGTCAGCTGCAGACACCATTGGTTTTCATTTTACATTCAGAACCGTGACCATGGTCCAAGCTGGTATCTCAGGCCTGAGGTCTGATTTAGTTTAGATATATGCAGGGAGCCATTTGCTGGTGGGAGGGAAATACTTCCCCTCCAGTTAAAGCATCCCACCCTTTTGTTGTACGATTTTTACAACAAGGGGGAGAAACGACTCCTCCCCCCTTCAGGGAATAAAAGCTACTTTGCCAGCCGAACAAACAAACTGCATCAGATGAATGTATTTCAATAACTGAATAAGGCCGAGATGTTACCGCTCACACAAAGAGAATGGATGTAACTCTTCAGTCACACTGGCATCACACATGTATTGCCACCCGCCAAGTAATGAACCGCAGTTGTCAACAGCTTATCGAAAGGCTCATTTGTTGACAACTACTAGTTAGTGGCTTTTACTTTAAGAGAAAGCTCGATCGCAAGTCTGAGTGCAAATGCAAGGCCATAATGAATGTCAAACATCAAGTTCCAAGTCTTTTCTTCTTATTTCATGTGATAACCTCACTCTGTTGGCACCAGCAAACCCCACAACCCTCACATGGAATAAGCAGTAAAGCAGATGAATGCATAAATGAATGAATGAATGACTAATTTTTCATCTCCACACCTACTTTTATCACAAATCGGAGATATATGCTTTATACTGAAGTCTCTCGTTGGACACAAGCACTGTGCAGGCTGTTGCACATCAAACCACACTGACAGACAAAGCTGTCCAGCTAAAGAGTACGGAAGCGTCAGGAGAGCAAATATTTTTCCTCTTTTCTGAGGCCCCGACATGTGTTGGAGCCACGAAATCAGACAGAGGAGCATCCTGACAACTGGAGGCGCCGCCAGTGAGCAGACTTGCACCGAAGGCCCACTGGAGGCAAACAACATCACCTCTGCCGTTTGCTTAGCCCGTCTCTGTGAACGTGTCAACGCTCGCAGGGCTGCTCCCTCAACAAGCCTTGTGTAACCATGAAATCTACAACTTTTTCGACACCTTGTAAAGACTTACCTCCCCGGCACACCTTTACAAGACTTTTTTTCTTTGATGGCTTTTCTGTAAATCACCGCAGAGCCTCCATATGATCAGTGGTTAAATCTGGGATTACCTGCTACATTACACTGGCGGGCAGTGAATCGCGTGGGGAGACGATTCAGAGCTACAGAGAAATTATTACAGGCTAAATTCCTTCCCTCGTGGAGCGGCGTATTCAACAGTACATGGAGAAGAATGAGTGCTGGAATTTTTATACACTTAAAAAAAAAAACCTTGGCATGAATTTACAGCCGTCCTCAGAAAAAGACATTTTTAAAACGACTGTGAAATGTGTCTTTCTCCTCCTTTGTTGATGCTTTGTGTCACATTAAGAGCATTGCCTGTCTCAATCATTTGGCATTTTTTTCGACTTTGTTTTTTTAAATTGTGCTGTGGAGTGGTTTGACACAGTGATGTTCAGTTGTTTTGCACATTGCTCCGTTTCCATTTTTTTTGTACTTCTCACTGTTTTTCTTCATCTCTCCTATTTGGGGATCAGATGTTTTTTCTTAACTTTGATAAAATGTGTTTAAACAAAACTGAACTGAGATCAAATAAACATTTTCAGTTTGGTTACAGTGAATTTTGTTGCTGGTGCTTTCGTTCTGTGTCTCTGAAGGTCATTTCTGAGAAACTCTGAGATTCTTTTGGGATATCTTTTCTGCATTTGCGGCCATTTTATGTCCGTCTTGTTTTTTTTTGATTTCGGTTGTTACGTCCTGTCCCTCTTCTCTCATTTCATGTCCATTTTGCTTTTTGATTCGGTTGTTTTACAAGCTTTTGCAGTTATTTTATGTCTGTTCTGGTTCTCATTTTGGTTGTTTTGAGTCCCTTTGTGGTCATCTTATAGTCCCCTCTTTCCTCACTGTTCACTGTTATGAGACTCTTTCTGGATTATATTATGTTCCTGGGGCTCCTAAATCACAGAGCCCCTGGGCCTGTGCCTGCTATGCCTGTTTGGTAATCTGCTCATGCACATAAAACAATGTGTGTTGTCTTTTAAAGACCATCTTGCACACATGTCCCTCATTATGCAGATTTTGCATCTTCATGGACACACAGTTTGCTCCACGATTCTTTGTGTATGACTATGTTGCTGAATTCCTGCGACTTCTCCCGACTTGAGTTTATTTTTTTTAATGATATGGTCTGCTAAGCCACAATATTTGCCTTTAGGCTCTTTACTTATTTCTGCTCCTCTGTTCTCCAGCTGCCCACAGTGGAGAAATAAAATTCAAAATATACAATGTCTCCGTTCCACCTGGCACCTGGATCGTAGATGTGGGACTTGGCCTTAATTGAGACAATGCAGGAATCCATTAGTACAGCTGTCCAAAAGGGAAGGGGGGGGGGGGGGGGACTGTTTTGGGTTCCAACATTAAAAACACAGGAAACTTTGTTTAGTATTATTGGTTTGAAGCTCACTTTGAAGCTCTTTCCCACTTCACGGCAGGTTTTTCTGTCCTCCCGTTTGATTTCTTGCAAGTTATGCAAAATCGTAGTTTGAGAGCAGCTGTTGAAGCTTCGTACTTGTCGTTTTATATATCGGAACAGAGGCTGTGGAGACAGCAAGGACTTTCTCTCTGTTCTCCGCTGACACTCCTTTATCCATAAATCCCTCAGTTGGACAATAGTGCTTCGGGTTAAACAGCTGTTGTTGCTCTTTCCGCAGAGGAGTCAAGTGTGTACACAGGAAGAGAGAGGGAGGTGGAGTCGAGCCGGGGGCACCTGCGGCTCTGCAACTTCAATAGATAAGACTAAGTATGCTCAGCGTTTTCACCCCCAAAGCTCCCTTTTTCCCTCTCTCCTGCCACTGTCATTTTAACCAGACTTGTGATAGAGCCCGTTTGCTGTGATACCCCATTAATTTCCCCAGGGGCTGATCATTCAATATTCAATAGCCAGTGTTATGCAGCACCAACTGTGGATCAAGCTACTGAGGCTGCTTTTCCTGACCAATATCAGCAGAGCTCGAGACAAATCTCTGTGAAGGGATCACAAGATCTGAGTGAGACACTGAAAATAACCTTGTTTTGAAGAATTCTCCATCTTCTCTGGCTGTCAGTTTGACTGGAGATATGTGATACATGCTAAATAAGCCTACTTTATATTGAAATAAATAGAGAAAAAAAAATGTAAGAGAGTGCTTCGCTGTATAAAACACAGACAGGCTGTGATCCATTTTGATGTCCTCATATTTCTCGGTGCATATGTTTAGCAATGACACATGTTTATGATGCACAAAATGTTCTCTCAAAGAGCTCCCCGTGCCCGAGGAAGCTCAGACAGGCTTTGATGTATTCATCACTTCTTAAACCAGGTCCATATCTTTTTAAAAGTGCGACTGAAACGCTGCAGATGTTAAAACTGTTTTAAAAAACATTATGCACCACATACCAACTCCATAAATAGAAGATGCTGAATCGGAGGTACTTCTGCGATATGAATGTGTTTTTCAGCCGCATTCAGAGATGGATAAGAAGAAAACACTGGCCATCCAGCAGCTCGGTGAAGCGGCGTGAATAGCAGGAAGGACTCATGCTTGTTAGCGCCTCTACAGTATACATTCACTGGTAAAGGGTGTCAGTGTAAAGCATGAGGGGGAAGATCAATTGGTGTTTAATCCTGTTTTGGTTTGACTGCATAGGGACTCTTTTGAGCAATTAACTCTGGCAATGACGGCTGAGACACTGTGAAATCTCTTTACGCACCGTGACAGAGTTGTAACCATTGTAAATATTCAGCAATGCATTGATAGGAAGGGGGAAAAGGAAGCTACGTGTGATTTGATAGCCCGAAACATACAAATGGCTTCCTTAAAGAAGGAAGGGCAACGAGCCAGTCGTCTCTCCTAGATATCTCATTTATATACTGCCGAGCTTTTGAGGGAAATAAGATCTCCATGCGGTGGAATTTTTTTCCCCCCGATCCACCAAGTGTGTCGTCCTTGATGTTTAAAGATGGATGGCGTGCACAATCACAGCTGCTATAATGCGACCATCACATTAAAGTGCTTTTCCATTGCTTGAGATAAACTTGCCAGCCAATCCTCTCCAGATATCTCACTATGAGCTATTCCTGCAAAATAAATCAAAATAACACCTCATGTCCGCTTGACACAGCCGCTCAGCAGATCCAGAATCACGTCCATCTTTGGGAGAGGAGGAAACAGTGACAGCACAGACACCGCTGTGTTCAGAGGCCCTGACAAGGCCTTTCCCTGCTCGCAGAAACATGATCAGAGGCTGAATTTCATCTCAACATATTTATCTAGATCAAATGATCCCCAACGTGACTTTTTTCTCTTTATTTCACCACTTCCCTCATGCTTACGCTGCTCTCAACGCAAAGCAGAGATGGAGAAGGCCAGTGAGTGAAATGTAGAGCCTGCCATTGCACTTACACCTGAAACTTTACACACAACTTATTTAGGAAGGAGCCAACAGTTGCCCGACTGTATCTGCATCGCGAACCGTTTGGATGTTGGACATCAACAGCTACTGGTTAGTGTCACATCAGGTCAGAAAACACCTTTATGAGTGGCCCTGCAGGCCCATCTTACAGCAACATTTTATCTATTCATTGAGTAGCAGATTTTTGCTTCCATTTGGTGAGAATAAAACAGTTATAAAAGTAGGATTAATGTCAAAAACAAAACAGCTTTAAGGGTTGAACAGTCTATTCTCGGTGTTTTGAACACGCCTGTCTTTGAACTGAGTATTTTAGACTCGTGTCGGAGAGAGCCGTAACAGCCTAAAGAGCTTTTACCCATCGTTTATCCATAATTTGCCTCGGCGTCAAGCACAGGTTTATTTAATGAGAAATTTATCTGAAGCGTGTTTGGAGGTTTACATCACAGCGAAACTATAACACACCGTCACTCTTTGTTCTTTCCGAGCTGCAAACCCATTGATGTTGCTACCAGACCAAAGATGCGCGGGGGGTGGGGTGGGGGGGGGCTTCGCATATAGCAAAATTACTGGCTCCAGGTCTGGCTCGTACACTGTGATCATAAATTGCACATCTTTACTCTACAAACTACAAGAATCTCTGTGAACTCGCAGGATGCGTGGAATATCGTTGGCAATAAAGGTGTTTACTTCAAGTGACACAAGAGCGAGTTCACATGTCGAAAAAGGAATTTATTTTTTTCTGTGCAAAAGAAGGTGCAGAATGTTAAAAATGAGTCACTGCATGGGAGACATGAATAATTAACGAGCCTTTATTATTTTTTAGCACCTTCCCACGATGAAACTTTATCTAGTTTGCATTGCACTTCATAAACAAATTCAATCCATATTGCCAACGTGACTTCATCAGGTCTAAGTGGGGAAAAAAGTTAGAAGGATGAACGGTGATTTGGGAAATAAACATTTTGGATTATTGAATATAATTAAAGGTTTATCAGAAGAGTTGAGAATGAACTTAAAGAAAAAATAAAGGCATTATTGCAGTAAGGAATGACCACAGCTGACCCGATGTGACCCTGTCTGTTTGGTTTAAGGGATTCAATTTGATAGAGTGTCTGGGCAATGCACCGTTCCCTGCGACTCCGCCACAATTTCCAGTTCCTCCTCCAGCTAAGCACTTTGTGCAGACAGTGTTGGGAGGGGAGACGACTCCTGGCAGCAGCCATTTCCACTTCAAGCGCTCCACAGCGAACAAGCCTGAGAGTTTCAGAGTTACTGAGCGATTAGGACCGGTTGCTGCAGAGCAGACATGATTGGAGTCAGTGGACGGGCAGGTGGGGTATAAATTGTCTTTGTTCGATTGAGACTACTCATCATTCTCTCCCCCCTCAAGTTGAGTGATTTTTCAATTTGTCCTGTAGCTGTGGGCAGTGTGAATGAAACAATGTCAGATTCAATACGGTCTCTGAATTGCTATCTCATTTAGTCCCTGCCCAATCTGTGCCCAAAGTTTTTCAGCAAAAAATTGTCAAATCACACAAGGAATTCTGAATATTTACAAGCATCCACCTAAAGAAGAAAAACAATGTTCAGTCATTGAAGCGGGCCACACTTGGCATTAAAAGAACAGTCCAATATTTCCTCCTATACACTGCTGTGGCCACTGTTTTGGCTTGAGGTTTGAGGGAAGAAAAAAAAATGATTTCACACTTTGTCCATCAAATATGAAGCTACAGCTGTGAGACAGTCGACTTAGCTGAGAGCAAATTGTAAGTTGGGAAAGTGTGAGACCTTCTGTAGGAGAACCATGGAAAAAGTTAATGTATTTTGGCTTCAGTTGAAAAATCTTTTGAGACCAATGTATTTTTGGAAAAATTGTGCCAGAAATGCTTAAAATAAAATGTCTGGCTCACAGGCAGGGTTAATTGTTACCCAAAAGTCGGAATCAATTCATACCTGTGGATAGACAACTGTTTTTTTAAAGAACAATAAATGAATTGATGTGTGAAAGAGTAATCGTCCATCCATTCACCTGCTTTATCCCGAGTGAGGCTGAGGAGACTGAAGCGTATATCCCCAAGGACAACGTTTGAAGTAGGGAGCGTCCTGGACAAGCTGCTTGTCCATTACCGGGGCCAACACAGGGAGACACACAACCGAGCTCACATTCACACTTACGGTAAATTCGGAGTGACCAATTAACCTAACAAGCATGTCTTTGGATGGTTGGATGAAGCCCATGGACACTCAAGGAGAACCTGTAAGCTCCACATGCACAGAAAGACCCCCAGAGAGGCGCTGTCTGCTGGCCGGTTTGATCCAGAGACCCTCCTGCTGAGAGGCTGCAGCGCAGAGCTCTGCACTGCCATTGCTGCCACAGATAAGTAGCCGCATATGTTTATTCATCCTTCTGTCTTCTACACAACTACTATCCGATTTAGTGTCACAGTGAGGCTGGAGAAAATCCCCGATAAAAGAAAAAGGAAGAGTACACCCTGGACAGGTCGCTGGTCCATAACAGGCTAACACACACACACACACAGACACACACACGCACACACACACACACACACACACACACACACACACACACACACACACACACACACACACACA
>JAUESE010000020.1:17705643-17723226 GCA_032274725.1 Malacoctenus triangulatus
GACTTTGGTCGGAGCGTCTCTAAAGCTGCAGCTCTTTTCAGGTGGTCCCGGCCGGCAGAGATCAGTATCTACAGAATTAAAAGAGGCCCACCGATGTAAACATGCTGTGAAGCATCGGTCGAGTCGGGAAGCCAAGACTCATTGATGCCTGTGGAGAGTGAAGGCCGGCCTCGGTGCAGCATCATTTGTGACAGGCAGAGAAAACCTTGTGGAGGAAACTGCACTGGATCAGGGACTTTCTCTCTGGGACTTGTACGTTCTCCCTGCGCATACAAAGGTTTTCTCTGGGTACTCCGGCTTATGCCGACAATCATGCAACATGTGTATTGGGGAATTGGCGAGCGCATATTGACTGTTGGTGTGATGTGTTAATTGTCTGCATCTGTTTACCACCAAGTGTTCGCCGGGAAATGGAGCGTAGCTTGCATTTTGTCAAGTGTTTGGTCAGGATGTGTGGACAGACCGAATGTCGTCCCACAGGAAAATGTCGCTGCCTTCTGAACGTTCTTTATTGTCATCAGTGAACAAGATTTCAGTTCGGTGACAGCAAGTTTCACGTAAATTAGATTCCTGTCCAAACTGATGTCTCAACGCAAGAATAACACGAGTGGACACACAGCAAAGGTCTCCTTTAGATGACAAACTGACCTGCTGAAATCAAATGAAACACATCCTGAGCACTCGACTGTTTATAAAGTCTCCTGACGGGCCTCTTTTTTCAACATATCTTGTTTTTGTTCCAGCTACATTTCAGCTTCACCCGTCAATATGATTCCATCACCCACATCTGCACATACTTTGCTCATCTGAAGTCGACACCAAACCACTGACCCGCTGCAATGTTCACAACATATGTTTGGCTCAATTTCTGCTCAGCTTGACGCAAAAGAAGCAATAATGAAGACATTCAAAGCATATTTAAAAAATTCTCCTCTTCAATAGATTTGAGGAGTAAAAATACTGACAACAGAGGACTGAAAAAATGAAAAAACTTGAATGTGGTCATGACATGACACACGACATACGTTCCTGATGTTATGACAGCTTATTTAGATAACAAATAGGTCTTTTCTTCTTTGAGGAGGGATGGATTTCACTCTTGACTCATAGGTTGAATAAAGAAGGGATCTACAAAAAACATGGTGCAGAAGAAGAAAAAAAATATTTTACTATCCTACACTCAGATCAAGATGATTGTTAATTATTTCACAGTAGCTGAATCTACAAAAGCAGAGATAAAATTAGGACCATCACAAACGAATCCCCCTCATGATGAGGAGTTGCGTGGCTCACCAAAGAGCTGATCTTTGTATGAACTTTCCTGCGCGCTCCGTTTTATCGTGACCTTCACCATGTGACCTTTAATTATCAGGATCCTCAGCATGATTAAAAACCAAAGAGATGATCAATGATTTATCCCTAGCAATCATATTGAAACCAAGTTTACCACGCCATTGTAAAAACAGACTCCGAACCACTTTACCAACTCATAAATTCAGAAAAACTGAAGTTAATTAATACACATTTAATTGAAATTCTCATGATTGCGCAGACATATTTACAATCATGCTTGCTATGAGGTAATATCTCTCATGTTTTCTTTCCGTCTCATGTCAGCTCCAGGACGACTCAGAGAATCGTGTATACGCGGTTTTAAGTTAAGCATGGGATGCACACAAGCTCACTGCACTTTCAGCCTCTGTAAAAAACAAACTGATACGTGGGAAACAGAGTGAGAGAGGTTTTTGTGCTTACGCATTGTTTATACACCTAGCCCCAGGAGTGCAGTATACCTGGGAAGTAAAAATATCACTGCCTCTGAAACACACAGGGCTTGAAACAAAATACTTCAGCACTGGGTGGACAGGAGAGTTCCCACTTGAAACAAGTAGCATTAAATTAGACATGTTACATAAAGACGGGAGGCGTGCTCGTGCATATTTGACAGCCTCCTCCCCTCAAACTGCACAGCCGACGACACGCAGCAGCCGAGAGGGAAAAATGTCACACTATAGATCTCTGGTTTAACTGACTATCCTGTCTTCAGAGAACAGTCTGCTGACATTTGTTAGCCACCTCTCTCTCTGTAAAACCGTCTCTGCCTCGCAGGTGACCTTCCCGGGTCTATTTTTGTCAGGTAATGACTGTCATTATGAATGCCTTTGCTTTACATCGCTGCTGCTGCTGCAGCGGGCGAGCTGGGATGGAGACATTTAGACCACAACAGCGGTGCGGCACTGATCGCACTGAATCTGACCAGCATCCGTGGAATAGCTGATGGATTGTCAGGTTTCCCACATCCTCGTTCAGAGGGAGGAAGAAAAAAAAAAAGGTGGAGGTGCTGCTTGCCCTATCAGAGTGTGCTTCAGCGCCTCCAGCTCCCTCTTGATTGCCTGACATTCTTTATCAACAGTCAAGTAATTCGGTTCCCTTGGCAACAGTTTCCTGCTGATACAAAGAATCAGGTATCACCTTGAAAGTTTGAGTGTGGTTGGCAGCCTCCGTGTTTTCATTTGCGTGCGGCTGCGCCATCATTTTCAGCAGGAAACCAGGGTTTCGTTAGCCAGGTTCAGGCTTTTTATTTTGGTCCCCCCCCCCCCGCTCCGCACTGCCCCACATTCGGGTCGTGACATTCTTCTATTTGTTCGTTGTTGCCACGTCTGATCAGCTACCGCAGAGCTCCAGACCTGTCTAAGAACGAGGCTCCTCTCTTGAGCTCCATCTGTTCCGTTGCAGGACTCCGCTCACGTGGCCGATCCTCAGCACGAGTCCCGATTGCAACGAAACCGTGACTTATTTTACATTTCACATTATAGAACTGAGGTGATTTGGAGATTGGGCCGCCACATTTCAGCGGCTCTCTCCGATCCTTTGGGGGATTTTGATGAGGGATCACAAGATGTAATTCGTGTTGTGTCATTAACTCCCTGACTGGCACTGACGGGGCATCCGGCCTGAATCGAATGAAGCAATGTCAAATTCACCTGAGCAGCACATCATCGGCGATACATCAGCTTCCTGCAATATCTCCCCTCATTGGTATTTTGTCTGCATCTGGAGAACACCGTGTGTCCTCTCAGGCAAGTCCTACGTCCTGGTTATTGTTTGGGTAAAGGAAAAGGACACACTCATCTACATTCACAACTACATGAGTCCCAGTGACTTTTTCTTTTCACTTAAATGTGTTTATCTGCATGGAAATCTAATTTTGAGCACTTATTTTTTTTTAAACAGAAGTTTGCCAACAATACACATCACATCGACTCACTCAGTCACACAATCATCCACGTCACAGCTTCAGTGACATATGCAATCAGCTCGCTCACATCTGGAGCACCTTTATCACGCTGATCAAGTTTATCAGTTGAGGACACTTCAATGCATGTTTACCTTCCAACAGGTCGGCGCGATTAGCAGGTCAGTGCTTGTCAAATATGGTGGAGGAAGGCAAACTCAACAATAAAAGAAAAGACTAGGACATCGAGACTGGTTCGCAAGGCCTGCTGATCATCATGGGTCAAAGGGTTTGTAATATTCGCTCATACGCTCGCACTTCAGGTGCATCCAAGTGCGAAGAGTGAGCGGTGAAAAGTCAGCTTGAACTGTCAAAACACTGCAAACGTGAAGAGACGTGCAGCCATGTCTTTTGGGTCTGTGCGCTTTATCAAAACAAAGCTGGCTGAGGCCGAACAATTTATCTCAAAACCACATTCAACACCAGCGGGGCAAAGGAAGATGTGAATTTGATGTTCACTGATTTACATACAGCTCATCTTTAAATGCAACTGTATCTTCATAACAAGCAGCTCAAACAAATACGGTAGGACATTATCAAGCTAAAACAACACCACAGTTAGTTTGGAGCAGACAGATCAAAATGAAGTCATTTTTTTGTTTTTCTAGGGGGTTAGAAACTTTTCCTCCATAAATGACCCCATAAAAGACAGATCAGTGAAAGTTTTCAACCCAGATTTGCCACAGAAACACTCGGGAAGAACACAAACTGCACAAAAAATAGACCAACAAGCAAACCGATGACCTTGTGGTGGGAGTGCTCACCACTAGTGAAGCGGTTGTTAAACAGGAGCCGGATCTCTGGGTCTCCGCTCAGCAGCGTGTGCAAACGCCCTTCAAATACCTGAAAATATGAAATCCCCACTCTAGGGGAGATTTGTCAAGGCAGCATTGATTGGGCCTGTGGTGGGAAGGGTGACATGCACAACATGCTGAAACAAGCATCTTCCCAGCTTGAAGCAGCAAGACCAATATTTCATCCTGATCTCTTTCCGATAGGTACAGCCGCAACCACAAACATGGACACACCTGATTTACCGCTGCTTAAAAATGTAATTATAAGTCCTGACAAATAAAATGTCGCTTCCTGTCGTTCAGTCGCTTTGTGTGCGTCGTTTGGAGGAAACCTTCGCAGTGAGAGAGGATTTCCATCGCTCATTTGATCCTTTTTTTTCCTACTGAAGACGTCACATTGATTATTGTGGATGTAATCAGCAGTCTTGGCGGTGTGATTAGTAAAGACAAACCTCAGTGCTTTGCTGCATCGCCGTCTTCATTGTTTCAGTGTGCCGCAGAGGAGACTCCATAAACAAAACAAGTCTGTGCACAGAGTCGGTATAATGATGCAGTTTAGTCTATCAAATGATGTCATTGTGGTATTATCACAGTTATGGCCTCAGTGGATCCTAGAAATAAGCTAGTGCCCCTTGCCAAATGCTTCCTAATGAACCGTGCTGCATTTCTTGTGCCATCAACAGCCACGCAAGGCACACAAAAAAAAACTGCGAGGAAACCATGCACATGCTGATTCATAATGACGGCAGTTTGCATCATGCAAATGAAGGATACAATCACAAAAAATGCAAATAAGGTGAAATTAGGTACTATTAAGGTGGGAGGCATGTAGAGGTTTCTTTCGGAACACTAACACCACCAAACTGAAGTCGTATCCTTCCACAACCTTCCTGCAGTCACACTGTGGCAAACGGCTCCCTATACAGTCGCTTTTGCTGTAAACTTGTCATGCGTGAATGTTAATAGAAATCTAGTTTGTTTTTAATATTATTCCAAGTTGGGCAGTTCATTCCTCATTCTGGAGAACGCACAGCAGCGCCGTCACCATCAATTTCCATACATAAATCTGGCTCCAGTGACATTCACTTTGTAAACATATATGTTTTAGACCCGATGGATTGATGTGCACGAGGGAAGCAATTACAGCAATATGTGGACAATTAAATTAAATGGCACTAATTGCCTAAATCGTCACGTCACCATTCATTTTTTACACGGCTCCGCAGCCATGAATTCATTCATCTTCTCTTAAGGGTCCAACAGCAGCATAAAATTTCCATTAGCGATGTCTCTGAGCCACAAAATCTGTATTTTCAGTGCTGCCTGTTTGCTCTCCTTTCTGTGCAGCTTTTTCCTCCCTTTTCCTCTCTGACAGACATGGAGTTAATATTCATGCAAGGCGCCGCTACAGATGCATCCATTCAAAGTAAAGATGGAAATGTATATTTGTATAATTATTGAATTTATAGGCAAAGTCATATACAGGATTTCCAGAAGATTCCAGCTCTGTTTAATGTGTTCTTAGAACATATTCAGTCAGACTTATTAAAAATATCATATAATGTTTTGTTCCCCTTTTGAGATTGATTCATTTTCCTCCAACGACAGGAAGCGATCCTTGTTCCAGCTGGAGCAATGTCTATAATCTATGAGCAGGAAGCTGATGCGGTGAAATCCACGTCAACTGGAGTTACCACGTATGATCCCTGCGCTGCTTTGACCTTAAACCCATTAGACACCATCAACAATATTGCCATTTCTTTCGTCACTCAGAAAAGCTATCGCACTCATCACGGCAAATTGGATAAAAAGGTCAGACAGACATCACTGACATCTGAAAGGCATCAGTGAACCCGTGCTTTCATTTTACTCTAAATGGTCATCTAAGTTGCGGAGACATTTAACGTCCTGAGCGGAGGTCAAAGTGCTGTAAAATGTTACTGTGGTTAATGTTGTGGGCCATAAAGTGGGACTCTATGGACAGCTCATCCGTGCAGCTCCCTTTAATCCTGCATGGATTTATGAAACCAATATCTTGACAGCAAAAAAAAAGGATCCATCTACCTCTCTAAAAGGACGTTTTATAAAATTCTTTCTTGTCTACCTTGTTAGCAAGACGTGTGAAGCTAATCCTCAATCAGGTGCAGGTGTGATTACTGCAGTGTGAATGCGCCTCACAGCAACAAGGTTCCTTGTTCAAATCTGCTGTCGTTCTCTTCAGTTTACAAGTTCTCTTCCTGACTGCCGGAGTTTTCTCTGAGCTTCCTCTCACGATTAATTGACGACTGCAAATTGCCGCAGGCATGAGTCTGCCAGTGTGTGTTGTCTTTTCAAATCTGTCAGCTCTGTGACGGACGAGTGACCTGCTCAGTTTGTCACCTGCTTTTCCCTCAGTCAGATTGGTTTACGCTCCAGCAACCTGCTCAGACTCCAGTCTGGATAAAGCAGGTATAGAAACTGGCTCTATGGATGGATCTCCTTCGCCACAAATACAGCTTACCTTCGTGCAGTGATGGTGCATGAGTCTAATCCGACATTAAAGGAGGGAGTATATGCAGGTGGTGGTGAAATGCAAAGCAACATTCTCACTGTAAACTCCTCTGAACTCAGCCAAGCAATTTAAAGAGTTTCAGCACTTCGGAGAGCCACAGACACACAAACAGCACACTCACCGCCGCTGAGGATGACAACTTAATGAAACCCACCTGGCGGTGATTCGAGCAGGCTGACCCCCCCCCTTTGATGAATCAAGTTCTCAGCTCGAGCAGTGAGGATAAAGTTAGCATTCCCTGTGCCTCCACTCTCAATGTTACTTTTCCTACAGAGGCAGCATTTGAAATTACAATGAATGTTTTTCATTACCCTTGTCCTTACATTTATCATTCATTTGATTTAGTCACTTCCTTTTATTTCATCCTGAAAATATAAATGAAATACTTTGCAAGGGCGTCATGGTTCAGCGGCGCTGTGGATTGCAGCTTCAAGTCCAACTGCACATCCTTTCGGTTATCACAGCAGACATTAATCCCCTGAATTTCAGGGTCTCAAACCTCGCCTTGGACAAATGAAAGAATGAGGTGATAAGGATGTCCTGCGAGAAATGCAGTTTACTCTCGAGGCCCGCTTCCCTCGCTGCCATTTCAACTCCACAGAATCAAACGCTGGTCTGAGCTGACGGAGGAAAAAATGGCTGTCTGTGCCACCTCTCGACTACCCCCAACAGGTGGAAACAGTCAAACCTCGACAGAACACCGGTAATGATTTTTGCAAAAACGGAGATTGTTTTGATTTGTGTGATGAACCCAGTTATGTGTCCCTAAATAAATAAGCTTACCAGCACAGGATAAAAGGAAGAAACTCTGGATTTGAGTCTGTAGGTTATAATCATCCATCAGTGCCAAACTACTTAGTCTGCGATTGAAGAGATGTGGATACTGAAAATTTACCAGTTGAATCAAAGAATCTAATCCAGCCTAAACGAGCTGCTACCTCCCAACGCTGTTCCCTTATTCTGCAACCAGCATCAGTCCAAAGTCATCAAATGCAGTTTGAGTCGGTCAGTTTGGCATGAACACCACATCCAAGCTGATCCACCAAGTGTTCAACGTTGTTGAGGTCAGGACTGCTGGCAGATCGTGGGAAGCACCAGAAGCTAAAAACAATAGTCAGGCAAACTGTTTGGCATAGATTCAACAAATTCCTAATTAAGGGAACCCACATTTTCAGCTCTCATCCCACAAGTACAATTTCCCCACAAATGTGGCAAGATTTTCAGGCTTTCCTCCAGAAAAAGATCTATTGCAATAAAGAATGGTCACGACAGATAATTTACCAGACATAATCTTTCAGATTTTTTCGGTCGGTTTATCAACGTCAGTTTTCTTGATATGTAATTTCATCTGGCTCGTGTGGAAAATGAATAAAACAAATAAAATCCTCACTGAGAATGAGTTTGGGTACTTAATTATCTCCTCAGACCTGCCACACATGCAAAATGTTACCCAAGTCAAAAGAGAGAGGAATCTGCAGTCAAACTGTATGATGGTGAATGTTTGGCATCAGACCAGAATATAAAACATCAATCAAACAATCAAGTGTCTTATACCTGTAAAAAGATGAAAAGCTCAATAAAAATTAAAATGAGCAACTTAAAAATGAGTTAGAAGCCTGACCTCATTACAATCCATCATTCCAACACTTAATGACTCAGACAATCACAAACCATTTTTTGGAGGTTTTTGTCTGAATAATCACACTTTAAGATTAAGGTTAAGTTCATTTATGCGACATCAGTAACTACTTTGAGTCAGTTATCAAGCAAATTTGCCAGTTGACTGGCTTGAGCTCTAAAAAAGAGAATAATTCTTCCTTCTCTGTATTTTTTTTTACACAATATTTCATTTGATATGTTGAGGTCTCTGCTGTGTAGACAAATGTCCTGTCGCAACGTGTAATCCTGCTGGAGGAATTGTAGCACTTAGTTCAGTATTGTGTCTCCATTCCATTCTACAAGCAGGCCTTGCGTTTCAGTATGTCAGGCAATGAGCGGCGGTGCCCCTCCTGCTGCAGGTAATCTACATCACCGTCTGCATGTCAAGATCTTTCACAGCTGATAGCAGCAGAGGCGCGAGCACCGCGGTGAAGAGGGCGAACCGGCGTGCAGCACTTATTACACCGCAGCACTCCTTTTAGTGTTACGTTCAGTTCACCACTCAAGCAAAGTGCGATACTGAGCGACTGCACTGCAGCTTCTGTCAGAAAAGTAGGCTCAAGTTGCCAATTCGCACACGGGCACTTCCAAACGGTAATGTGATGTAACCGTTTGAAAATTTCAGAAGCCAAAAATGATGTAACATGACACCCGTGAAGTGCACATAGCATATCCATGTTTACCAGTTTGGCCTGTCTGAGAACGAAGGCGATAAAGGCAAACAGCTCCTTTCTTTCTTTTTTTTAAGCAGAGTCTGTTGCTTTATTCTCTTCATTGATTTGCTATTGCTGCCGTTTAGAAAACAGGTGTTTTGGTTCACCGTTGACTGACTGTTTGTGACAAATGAATAGAAAACAGCATCAACAGGTGACTAATGCAGCTCACGGGGACCTGTAATTTCACAAAAACAAGGTTACATTTCCTCGGCGGAGCTGTGGACGCTCGTCTATAATGATGCTAAATACTATAATGATGCTGGTGTTTGTTTGCCGTTTTTGGCTTGACAACCCAGTGTCTTACAAGCCCTGCGGCTCTTTGATAGCACCGTTCTCGACCACTGAGCAGGCGGAAATCAGAGAGCGCGCGCGCGTGCTACATTGTTATTTCAAATTTGACAATGCCAACAGCACTAAAACCAGAAAAAGCAAAACGAAATGACAAAAACAGTTATTTTGATGGTTTCAAGGAATTAAAGAGGCCCCCCGCCCCCATTGTGTGTATTGTTTCACTGATGACAGCATAATTCAAAACAATAAAACAGAGGCCAAAATACAAGCGTTTGATTTCATCTTTAAAAATCAGAAACAGTTGCGTTTCCATCCACCTTTTCGAATGCGCATTATGTGAAAATGGGCATTAATACTTGAATGGAATAAAGGAAAAATGTGAATTTGTGTGATGGAAGCAGGTTAAATGACAAAATTAAACTGCATTCTTCCCTAAAAAAAGACCTTTAAATGACTTCTACAAGATCAAAGTGATCTAGCAATGGCTAAAAAGGGGATCAGAAAAAGTCCTTCATGCTCATCTGTTCCTCTAATGGTTTATAGGTGAAGCCTCATTTGAAGGGTCACAAGTAAGTCACAAGCAGAAAAAGAAACACTGAGCGATTAAGAGCGTTTGTTGGAAAAAAAACAAAAACAGAATAAAATTCCCTCCACAATACAGACACGACAGTGATGTTTAGCAACTGCCTTTTAAATTATGAATTGAATATATGCAGAGAGATGATAGAGAGAGAAGAAAAAGTCTGTCAACCCTTTGAAATTTCAAAGTTTTCTGCATGAGCTGGTTGTGAAATATGATTAGATCTGCATCTGAGTCACCCACGTGGCCTTATGAATGTTTAATGGCTGTTTTCAAACAAGACATGAAACAATATAATTGTCTCATTTTATATCAGGCACATTACATGTGCCTGTAACCGTCACTATGATGAAGATCAAATCAAATGTTATGACCAGCTCAGGCAGAAAACTAGAAAAGGGGGAAATTCCTCCTCCTCTCACTGTCTGCAAACAGCATCCCGACATGACAACACCTACACAACAACACCACTTAACTGGCTTCGAAACACAAAGAAGTTGTTTTTTTGTTCCTGGACTGTTTTTTAAGACCTCATGCAGAAAATTGTCTCGTTAAAAAGACAAGATATACAGTGCTGTAGCAGAAACTTGTAAATTGATGCCGCAATAAGCGCAGAAATAATTTATTGATCATATTTCCCTGCGACTGTGTTCGCGTATGATGTCACATCGGTGATTGGAGACATTTGACCTGGGATTTTTGGTCAGATTTGACCGAGTCAGCCCCCTCTTTTAGGGTATGAAATTACAAATAATTGAAAATAACGGGGGCTTTCGCACACTGACTCTTCGTCTTTGTTTCAGTACCAGTAAAATGATGAGAACATGGCCATCTGCCAGTGAATTCAAGCACCACACAAAATCAATACTACAGGCCGAAAATGTAACTTGACAAAAGAACACAACACCATGAAATAATCTTGGCCGGTAACAGCTTTGTAATCGCCAGCGCAACCACTGCTACAATTAAAGCACCGATGATAGCAAAAGCGTAAAGGAGGAACAGGCACGCAGTGCTTACGGCACGGCACTAAGAGACAATTTGCGCGAATGTCCATTTGTGAAAGAGGATTTCACACTGGTCGCTGCGTATTCAGGCTGACAAGACGAGTTCAGCTCCATTTAAAAGCAGAGTTGCTGCTTCACAGTCTTAAGTTGTTTGTTTGCATGAGCAGATGTGAGTGCACGGTGTCAAATCCCCCAGGAAAAGCAAAGCCACCACCTACGGTGTCTTGCCATCAATAACATTCGCCTTTCTTACCTCATAACCAGCTGTTGGTCCCGTGAATCACAATTTATGTGCGTAAGCAGAAGCAGCGCGACATTCGCAGGCCCAAAGGCGATGACTAGGTGTCTGCTTCGCATGTATCTCTCACAGCTGGGGATTCACATACAGCTCAAGTACAAAGACTGCCTTAACAAACACGCACAGTGATCAATATCTGTCTGCTCGTCTTCTCTACATGCTTCATCCAGAAAAGGGTCTCAGAGCGAGAGCTGATGCAGTTACATGACACCCCCTGGATAGGTGGCAAGTCCACCACAGTACCAACACAGAAAAAGACACATTCATTTAATCACACATGCACACCTGAGGCGCAATTTATCTGTGTACAACAGATTTTCTATTCCTTTTGTTTCTTCAAAGGACAAAACAAATCGAACAAGAAGTTAACATAGTCCTTTAATTCTCTGTAAAGGTTGTGAGAGGCCCCACTTTGGTTTAAATCCAGGACCTTCACACTCTGAGGCAAAGGAACAGAACACTATCCCACTGTGTGTCCCGCTCACTAATGTATGACTGTTTGAGAAGGGCGAGGGTTCCAAACAAGTGTCGGGAGGGCAACATGTAACCCTCAGGCCAGAGTTGTCCACATCTGTTCAGGATCGGCATCTGCAAACATGCTCAGTGAGAACAGGCTCTCCCCACACAGAGGCCACGCCCAGGACCGAGCCGACACCCTCTTGCTGTGAGGCACCAGTGCAGAACACTACTCCACTGTGCCGTGCACAATCGATCCCTTCTTCGTGAATATTACTGGAACATAATTGTGGGGTAGGAACAACACATTCAAATATATTCAGCCCCTCAGAAGGTACTAATAGATTTGAGATGGGGCTATTTCATTATGCCGAGCTGCAACAAGCGTGTAGCTTTTTTTTTGGGCCTTTTTTTTGCTGCACCACCCGGGGTCCCCCCACCTGTTTTTAATTCAACATCACAGCTGTACACTACACACGGATGTTGTTACGCTAAAAGGGCAAATCTATGGTCTCCTGATTAATGGAAATTGCTGCAGAAAATACAATTTTTCATTCATGGCTTGATTAATTTTAAAGCCCTCTTTTCATTTCACAGTGCAGCCAGGCTGCAGGGTCAGGATTATTGGTTGTTGTTCTTTTTTTTTTGTTTGTTTGTTTTTGCTCAAGGACTCTTCAGCAAGGCAGCTGCTCACGAGCACCTCCAGGGGCTTCAAAGCATTGAAGTTTTGAAGGACAGTGTCCTTGTTGTATTAGCACCCTGTAGCCCAAGAGGCACAAGTGTCACACTCAGGCTGCACTGTATTACAACTGTAGTTCATGCACATGATTTCAACGCAAGCTTTTCCCTAATTCTCACTGAGCTGTCAGGACCAATTACCATAGTGCTGTGTATCAGTTAAAAGTTGGCCACCTCGACCTCTCACTCTCTGGCAGGGTCCCCATGTCAATTTGTGAAAAAAGTCTGACAGGTCTGGAGGAGCTCCCTGACTCACAATGATCCTAATCCAGGCCCCGCGGGGAGGCAAGCCGGGGAGGAAGTGGGGGGAGAGGACATCCTGAATGGATGCTCGAGTGGACTTCAGTGTGAGGTCACAAAAACCGTTAACAGTCCAGGCACTTGTTTCACTGCTCTGTGTCACAGCTCTGCACCAGCCGCTGGAATTTTATTTCCCATTGGCCTCAATTTGTCAGAAGGGATCCTTTGTGCGTCCGGACTTCCCCTTCATATCTGAGGACAGTCGAGATGTAAGAGAGAGAGAGAAACGGCCCAAACAGCTGCAGTGAAACTGTCCCGACGCCAACACCCCTCTACTTAAGACGGAATAATCACCGTCAAACTACTTGGTTTCCTCTGCCCCCTCCCTCTCCCACTCTGCGTTGCTTCAGGGGGTTGGTGTGTCATGCCCAGCATAAATAGAAAGCAGCATTTCCATCTGGTAAACAAGCTGGCTAAGCTGTCACCTCAGTTCACCCATGTTGGATTTTTCCCGCAGATCAGGAGATTTAGAAGCTTCATGCTGCACGAAAGCATTTTTCAAATCAAGCTGAAGTGGTAAATTCATCTAAAAGCAGCCACCATGTTAATGTATGCATTTCAATGGCCCAGAGCACAGCAGAGCAGCAGGCTTCACAAAAATTACCGACAATTTTACTTGAACAGTTTTCTGATCAAAATGAACTTTCACAACGGGGACCTTCGGGACTGGTGATTTTGTGTGCCGCTTGTTTACAGCTTCTTGAGAAGCTTTGGACGACTTCAGCCTGATGAGCTGGGTGCTCAGCTGTGAACAAAGAGGTGACATAAAGTTCACTGTGATCAGGAGTAATTTGTGCAGCTCTGCAAGAAATTTCACACTTGATGTGATGGCTACAGCTTTTTTGGACAATTTTCCTCAGTTCACCCCAACAGCTCAGACTAGAATATGCAACAAACGTGTGTCCAGAGTTCATCCGCTTTCTCCAGAAAGCAGAAATTACTATTTGATGGAGATTGTGGATTGTTGATTTTCCAGGGGAGTCACACACATTTACTTTTTAAAGAGATGCAATTATCATTTGAAATATTTACATATGCTCTCATTTTGTCCAAATAAAAAAAATGCTCAATTTTAGCTGCTAAGGATAGAATTTTAACTCATTCAAAAGTTGAATGTGTTTCCAGCTGAGTTGAAAGTTGCCGTGTTTACAACTTCAACAAACAATTTGTCTCAACAACTGTGGGAATAATTTCTCCCCCCAAAAAAACACTGAATTAATGTTTTTAGGCAGTTATTGACAGGGGCGCCCTTATAAATGCTGTGCATGTCGCACAACTGGTTAAATATTCATACTGAAAGATTACCAACTCCAAGCACTTACCATTTCAAGCTGTCATTCGTTACGGCTGAACTTTTCTTCCTCTGTATAAAGCTCGTCAAGTTAGTTTTTTTCCCTGCTTCTCCATCTTACATGCCTTCGTAATTTAAAAAAACACTCCACACATCGAGCACCAAGTTGAGATGCAGACTTAGTGAATAAAATCCTTCGGTCAAATCTATATATTGTTGTGAATATGTGAGCAGTCAGTGCAGACCTCCGACATAAACCTGTTTGGTGATTCCACCCAAATGCACACCAACACTGAAACCACTGACGGAACTTAAGCTCACTTTCAAAGATTTTTTTTTCCAACTCTAGAAACTTTCATTCAAAGCACGGGGAAACTCCATTTGTTCCCAACAACGATATCAGAGAAGCAGTCTTGTAAGGTAGCTGGTTCGAGTCCCTGGATTGCCAGGAAAATCGTGGTGGGGTAAGTGAAAGCCACCGCTTGTCCTCGCCACTTGTCAGTAACAATCAGACCCCTTAAGCAAGGCTCTGAACCCCCGACTGCTCCCTGGGTGCTGCAGCAGCCCATTGTGATGAAGCTTTACCAAGGAAACAATAAAGTGAAAGTCTAAGTTTTTAGTCCCAGTATTTGAGAGAGGCATTCAAGCACACATGCACAAAGTGTGCACACACACACATGCTTGTAATCAGAAATGCAGAGGCAGACACACACCTTATGCCTGCTGTCAGATCATGTTACTACTCCACAAACAAAGTCCAAATAAACACTGATCGCAGAAACAAGAGCTGTAAAGACTAACAGCTGCTTTGAAGTCTCCATCAGGATGGATAGAGACGAGACAACTCCACTGCAGATATCGCACTCCTCTTCTCTTTACACAACTTATTATCCCATGTAATCACTTAACGATGCTGCAGGTAATCAGTGCAGACAGGATCATATGGTCACCCATTTCCGACGCTCTCTGCTGGGACGAGACCTGAATTCGCAAACCTATCGTCTTCAAAGCTCCGTCTCTACACAACAAAACAGCACAACACTTCACAAGTGTTTGTTTTCGGGATTGTGCATTGCAAAGAAGCAGTGATTTAATTCCGTTTGTGAGGAGGAAAGCAGTATGTTGTGCATTTCCTCTCGATACCAAGAGTAATTTTTTTTTGCCCTGTGAAATCAAATCTATTTCTCATTACAGAGGCTGTGTTTGAAAGAGGCAATGTTGCATATCCATGGGACAATGTTGGACTGTTTTGAATAAAAGTCATTGTCTGATATTTGCTTTTTGCACACACAAAAAATAAGAGAAAACAAAAAAAATTGCTAAAGATCCCTCTCTTGGATGCTGAGATGCAGAGTGTTAGTGTAAACAGACATTTTATTGAGTTGAAAGATGCAACCAAACAAAACAAGTTGAGAATAAGCCTCGGGTTCTTCTCATTCAACAGAAGCACAACAGGAGTTTAGTCCATCCGTCAAATATACCCACACTATTCAAGCTCGGGTTGCTGGGAGCTGGAGCTAATTTCAGCTGGAATTAAGGGGAAAGGGAGTTCGAGTCGCCTGTCACAGAGGCGGAAAAACACAGAGACATTCACTCTTTTAGGCCATTTAGAGACACAACAAACTAACTTACTTAACAGGTGTGTGTTTTGAGAGGAGCCCAAATTACCGAGAAAAAACCCCACATACCTAAAAGGTACGACACGAAAACTACACACAGAAAGAAAAGCCCCTGGTTCAGAATCAAACTGGAGCCCTTTCAGAGTGCGGAGACGCTGCTAATAACCAAACCACCATGGCGACCAGAGTTCAATCCCTCACTGTCGGAAAAAAACTCCCCCATCAGTTTACCAAGACAACTTCACTGTTATGAGTCTCACATTAGCTACCCAGTGGACCTCATTAATGACGAGCTGAAATGGGTCAGAGCAATATTGGTGTCTGCTCCTTTTTGATTAAAGATGTTGCATCGGGTCTCGACAGAAATTCTCCGTCTCACACTCAACGGTGAGGAAACGCACAAAGAGCTCTCTAGTCCTCCCAAAATAGACGATTTGTGTTTGCTGCAGATAAGGTGTCACCCATTGCAAACAGCGCACTCAATTTTGTTTCCATGGTGGCCCTGTATCTTGTGATAGATACGATTTAGAGCCACTTCTGTTAACGGCACATTTATTTATCCACTGACCTTTCTTAAGGCAAGGATAACTTCTTGAGAGCAACTTTTGTGGCCCCTGCTGTAAATGTTCCCACAAGCTGCATTGCATTACCCACTGAATGCACCAAGTAAATGTCTAGATATTCCATCAGCCCAAGCCTGAAACAAAGCTACAGCCTCATCAGTTTAAACCATGAGCCCCAGTATCAAAAAAGCAGCAGCAAACATATCTATATTGGTTTTTTTGTTTTGCTTTCTTCTTAAACTTCCCCAAACGACAAATAGCTTCTAGGTCATTTCATTGCGAATGCAGAATGAGATGACAGAATTTATGAAGCAATGTGCTTTGATCTTGGTGTGTTGTCCTCATTTTACAGGAAACACCTGCCTCAAACACATTTAGGGAGATTAGGAGAGAGCTTGTTATCTTTCCACTCCACGTTTGTGTCTTTTACAGGGGTGGAATTTCAATGCAGGACCAGCCACTGTGAAACCACTGTCACCGCGAACCGGCAGAACACAGGCGTCGTTCATCTGTTGCTGAAATGTTGATCAGCCACATCAAGCGCCGGCTCGCATTGATGAGTCCAAGCGATGTGGCAAAGGGTCAGCAGTAGTTAAAGCACAATGAAAGGCTCAAATCTGACGGGAGGAAAACAAAGCATGACACTGAAAGTGTTTGTGTAGAGAGAGAAAAAAGACCACGAAAAACAATCAGCTTATTTTTTTTGCAGAAACGGTTTAGCTGAAAGAACATGAAGAATAAATTTGATTCACACTTTAGGATTGTCAAGAGATTTATGAATGCTCAAGATAACTGTTGAGACTTTTTTCTTCAGAACGGAGCATTACTTCGTCCCAATCATAAAGTTTTCACGGAGTGATTACTTCGAGCGCACAACATGTCCTATTGATGTGCAGGATATATAAATCCCAAACCAAATTTCAGGGAGACTGATTGTGATCTCATCACGGGGGAAAGACGATGGCTGAGATTGATTGTGCTCAAGAAAAAGAAAATGTTCTCTTGGCAGCCCACAATGTGGGTTTTTCTCGTAGGAAAATCATTGTTTGCTCTGAAAATAATACATCTGTCTCTTTGGCTGTGCACATTTGCTCCAGGCTGGTGTGCATCAGCCAACAATCTTTTAAATGTACTGCAAAGTTTTACGATGGCAGTCTGACAGTGTAATGTAATGTAATGCAGTTACACTTGCCTGCAAAAAGTGCTGACCTGATAAGCACACTGACTCTTTATTAATGTTATTCATCATGAGCAATTATGTAAAAGAGGAACTCAATAGGGGCTATCGCCTCGAATTTTAATGATATCACTGTCAATACCAGTCCTGCTTACCAATATCAATACGTGTCCATACACTTATTAAAATTCCTCCAATAACTGAGGGAACTCCTGCCATTATCCATGTTCCAGTTGACTGTTGTTCCC
>JAUESE010000020.1:17747884-17786640 GCA_032274725.1 Malacoctenus triangulatus
CAAAGCTGTTGGAGTGGTGTGGGAGTGCCACACACACACACACACACACACACACACACACACTTAATTATTACCTCTTCAAATAAAGAATAGGGTCATAAAAATTGTTCACCTCTATTTTGGGTAAAAAGCCAACAACTTGCAAAAAGTCCCTTCTGTATGTTAACGAATATTTACCCCCACGTGTGAATCTATTGAATACTTGTGATCTAATCCTCCAGACAACAGGTTTATCGAGACAATACAACATGTAAATTTCACACAAGAGGTCAGAGATAAGCACCAAAACCACCCTGAGGCAGAAAAATATTGAGTCATGGCCCTACAGCTGCACTGAACGGGATCTTTTATCTGTAAATAACATGCCTCCATAATTACCTGTGGTTTAGAGTTCAGGCACAAACAACTGGCTCGAGCATTAGCAAATACTTCAACTAAATCCATAAAATTACCACCACCAACTGCACTGCCCCCAAACACCAACTCTGTCTCTGCAGTGAGTCGGCGATCCACTACATACTATATTTTCTAGCATATTAAAACAACCAAAGCTGTAGGACTCCTGAAGGACATCGTTTTCATTTTCTGTAAGCATTAAAAAAAAAAAAAAAACCTGTGTCTGTGCATAGAGCGGACACTGAAACCCAGGAGGAAATAAAAGGAAAATCTGCTCTCAGTCCAGTGGCAATGTTGACGATACAAGAAAAAAGGATGTTAAAAGTTAAAATGCAATAACATTTAAATGAAGAGAAAAAGGAGCAAAGTACATATACAAGCTAAAATCTCAACCTGGATCAAAAATCAGAAGCTAAAATCTTGGTTGTTTGTTATTTTTATCATATACCAAAGTATATAAATATGAAGTTATATTGTCAAGGCAACACCACTTTGCTTATTGTATGTTTTCTTGATACCATGCATCGTCAAAACCGTGTGGGCTGCTTGAAAGAAACTCAATATTTTCTGCTTGAATACAATAAATCCAAATGGAGGGTTGCAATAGAAAACTACATTATGCGTCATTCTCAAAGCTCGAGAACCAGCAAAGAACAACCACAAGATTCATTATGCTGCATGCATCAGTTTGACTTGTTTAGATCAACCAATGAGTGTGTTGTTGGTGTTTATGTCTGAATAAACATCATTCATTGCTCTTTCAGGCAGCAAAAGTCAAGAAACTGAAATACTGAATAAATTCTCAACCAACGTAACTGGATGTTTTTCCTGTTGCTGATGATAAAGGTGAGAGAAACTGGAAGAAAAAAAGCTGGACTTGAACTTATCTGGGAAAAGGGGTTATTTTTAGTGAACAATTTTCCAACCAAAACATTGGATTGACGCTCACTGGGATATAAAACACAGGTATGAAAAAAGACCTCACTGTTGTTCCTTTTTCTCATTTTAGATGCAATTCCAAATCACGCTCATTTTATATGCATGTTTACATCCTCTGGCAATACCAACACCGACATTATACAAGGAAATAATCATGTTTCTCAAGAGAAGTGATGACGCCCTTTGTGAGCTTGAGAAATTTCTTTTTTCAAATCCCAACCAACAACAAAGAACTATTTTTCATCCCTGTCCACAGTATGTTTACGGTTGGTTTACTTGGTAAAACCATCCAACAATCTAAAGGTTTGTGGTTCTGGTTCTTGCTCCCAATGGCTCGCTGTCATGTTGTCTTTTTTGTCTGTGGGAAGTTGGGATGGTGAAAACAACATAAACTGAATGATATTGAGATTCTGAATAATAGCAAATAACATGATAAAGTTATGAGAAAATTAACTAGCATTGATAATGAAACATCATTAAGATTTTGGCTTCCTACATGGTCATCATCTTTCTTACCGTATAATTTTACACCTCATTGCCTTCAGCCTGACTTCAAGCACAACTTGCGACTGGCTTTGACAGCGAGACAGAAAAAAATCTAAAGAGGCATGTTTAAATGTGTATTTTTACCCGTCAATCCAATGTCCCAAAGTGAGAACTCACTGTGTCACTTCATTTCAGGCTCTCACACCAGACCACTGTGTCAGCTCATACACCACAGATACAGATATTTTGGCCTCCTTGTCAAACATGAGACAAACAGGTTCATCACTGGGTGCCTTGACAGCTGCATGTGGATATAAGTGAGGTACACAATGTGCTGACTTTGCCCTGCTTCATGGCTCGGGGGCAGGATGGCCAACATATTGTGTGCAGCCGAGTGTGATTCACTCTTTCAGGATGAAGTCGTGTCATGGTTGAGCAGACCATGCAAATTAATTTTTCAAGCAATTCTCAGACCGGCTTCTGTTTGAGATCACATCTTCCAACATGCATCTCTTCAAAAAAAAAAAGACTGTGCACACGTTTTTCCTCCATGGAGGCCACCAGGATGACAACACCTTCATTCTTCTGTTTTATATTGTGAACATACATCAACATACTCATCTTCTGTGTTTACTTGCTCAAAATTAGGCTCATGACAATTAGGGCCAATCTCAGCTGACTTTGAGTAAAACGTATCGTGCAGCCTGGACATACTGACAATTCATCACAGGGCCAACAAAGAGATACAGACAATCATCCACACTCATTAACAACTAATCTACAGCCACCAAATGACCTAACATGCGTGTCTTTGAATTATGGGACGAAGACAGAGAGCAGGAAGAGAGCAGGCACTTCACACAGAGGAGCTCTGGGCTTGAATCAAACCCTCATGCTGAAGGTGACAATGATAAACAGCGGTACTAATTATTAACCCAATTACAACTGCTGAATTCGCTGTTAATTTTTCAGAGGGTGATTTGGCCTTTTGTAAAAGCAGTTGTAGACAACAGACCTGCTGTCTCTCCATGTGCTTCTCACTGTGCTGTTAGCTGTCAGCAGCAACATTATCAAAGCTGTTGTCACTTTTGAACCCACCTGTAGGAAATATTCAACTGTACACATTTACTGTAAATAAATTTCCATCAACAGCTCCTGTGATCTGTTATCAGGCTGACATACATATAAGCTGATCTTCACTGAAGGTATGTGCTTATTGCTCTCTTTAGGGAAGTGATTCCTCTGCATCTTTCTAATCCTGTTTCATGGTAAATCTGCCACATCTGGGGGCTTCTGGGGAGGAGTCAGTCTGTCACTGCCCTTCAAGGGCTTTGCTCAAATGAGGGGTGATGGGGGTTTGAACTGGTGACGCTCTGGTCCTTCTAGTTCTACCACACCAACTGCTTGACCACCACTGCCCATGTCTCCAATCAGGCTCGTCTCCCGTCTTTTTGTGGACTTCATCTCTGCTCTTTTTGCTGCTGTTGTTGTTTTTTGTTTCATTTGTATAGGAAATGTTTCATTCAGCATGTTTCACCAACCAACTGGTTCAACTTTTGCCGAACTCAAAAGAATGAATCAGTCATGAGACTGACACACACACAGTGGTGACAGCTCAGATGATGTTTCACGGCAACACAGCAATAATACAGTTATATGCAGGGTATTGAAACACTGATTGATGGAAACACTGGGGACAGAAACAAAAACTGGGACTGGGAGTTTGCAGATAATTCATGTAATCGTATTTGATGCGCTTTGATGCACTAAACCCAGTTTAACATCTTTCTGTGAACTATTGGATTGCTTTTGGAGGATGCACATCGTGATATGAGTCCTGTAAATGCAGTCCTGCTTTTATTGACCTACCTTTTTGCTCCAAAAATGTGTGGTAAAAAAATAATTTCATGCATTTTGTTGCTAAAATTACAAGGTCAAGAGAATGTAAAAAAGTAAAGCTCCATACTACGGCATATTTCATTTATTAAAGCAATCAGTGTGGGTAGATTGAACCTGGCTCTGTGTTTTGTTCCTACGTCCCGTAGGGAGATATCATTAGACTGCAGATGGGAACACACACACACACACACACACACACAGATCTCTGATGAGAAAAAAAAACATTGCACTGTCAGTCAGCTACTCGCCTTCAGCTACATGATGTCAGGTCGGTGCAAACGACAGAAAAGGACTTCTGGCTAATAGCTGAGTAAGTGGCAGGCGGATGGAGGAATATGTGGCAGCAGTTGATACAGAAATCATTCAGTCATTAAGGCACGTTTGATGAACATATGGAGAGATTACCTCAGCCTGAGACATCATTACTCTGAGATGTTTCTTGGGACAATTTTAAACATCTTAAATGGATCCCTCTTTTGGGAGCTGGGTTTGCTTTGAAGAGCAAAACCTCTTAAATCTCAGGCAACATAGGGAGTTATTGATACAAACATTTTCAAGAAGTATTCCCTGCAGCCAGTTTTTAATTCAGCAAACGCTGCACGGTTGACACCACAGACGACAGCACAGGTGCAACGTGGGACTCAACTTCGTAACCGTTCAACAAAACATCAAAACAAAAGCAACAAAACATCACCCGCAATCAGATAATATTCACTCGACATTCCCCATTTTCTCCGTCAGGATTGACAGCTTTCTCTTATTTTGTCAACATTTACCTCCAAATATATCTCAGCCCGAATCGATTCGTGATATCTTCTGAGGAATCTTGCAAAGTGCAGATGAAGAGTTTGAAAGCTGAAGGGCACACTGTGGCTTCTTTGTAATCCACATGATACCCTGACTCACACTGAAGCTGCTGCTTTAATGGAGTTGATATCTTTCTGTGCTCGAAACAGAATCTACTCAGAATATCTCACTGCGCAAAAATGTCACGAACTCATATTGTTTCATCACATCAGTTAACAATAAGTTCTTAGGTATTGCTCCAAATTACATTTTTTTAAATCGTCACGTTGCTTTTCTCACTCGCAACTTCCACGACAAACTCCTACGTTATTTATAACTGTTGCACTGAGTTAGGTCTGTCCTAATAATGTGCACAAAGATGTGTTCTGTGGTCATATTTGTTAAAACTGTAATTATCTCTCAAGTAATCCTGGCATTTGTTAGTTTCAGCAACATGCTGTACAATCTGAGTGTTTTTGGTCATTAGTTAAATCCATAAACAGAAAACAACAAAGCAGCTACAAAAGCTGATGGGAAAAAACATGAATTCATGAACATAAAAAGGGGCGAGCATCAATGGCCACACAAAGCACAAAAATACAGGCAACACAGTCTGCTTTGCTACTTAATTTTCCTCCTCAAACACAAAACATGCTGTGTGTGAGGACCATTTGCTCCCACTGGTCCCGTCTGACCACAGGAACAGGAAACTGGCAGCTGGATCGGCCCTCCCAGCGAGCCAGTGACATGCCATCATGCCAAGCAAGCATGTGGACAAATCTGCCTTTCTTTGCTCTGTCACACCAGCACTGTGTAGGCGCAGTACAGTCCATCTACATCAATTTTGACAATGACTTGAAACAGTCCCCCCTCTGTTTCACTGCCAAGAAACCACAAAATGTAGCGCTGCACCTTTGCCCCTCGTCAACAAAGCAATAGTCATTCTCCTAATTTTGTTCTTGCCAAATACAGTCTAATATGGAAAACTACTGGGATGCACTCGAGGCAAATTTAAGCGAGTCATTATTTCTTATTGTACAGAGAAACAGAGAAAATGGCCCTAAAAGTCCAACTTGGTCTGCAGAAGGAAAAAAAAACAAACAAGCAGTGGGTTTCAAAAAGAAACCACACAGTCCCTTGACAACCCCGCTCAAGGATCTTGAGCCAGTTTGTTCAATACCAGGCACAGATTATTTGAAATGAGAAACAACCCAAGACAATCGCTTGCACACTTGACAGTGGGCAGACGTGTATTCAATGTTGTTTGTTCTGCTCACTGTGGCAGGAAACACCAGGAGAGATAAGCAGTCGCAGAGATAATGGAGAACAGGAAAAACAGCACCTCAGAAATTCACTTTGTACATGCAGTGGCTTTCCCCTAAAATGCATTCATCCATTAAACCAGGTTTAAGGCAGGGGTCTCAACAGTATGACTCATGAGCCACCGGGTCAAAAGCGAGGTGATCCTGGGACAATAACTGAAAACTGTTCAAAAACAGCACCATCACATGAAAGGTTGTTCAAATAATTGATTTCCTCATTTCCTGAGTTTAGCTTGACCACTGCGTGCATGCAACCAAACTGACCGAGTTGCAAATTATCTTCTCAATAAATTTAAATGTTATTCATCATTGATAAGAAGTCAAATTAATACACCATTTAAAAGTCTTTGAAATTACAGATTCATCTCATCATATGTAGAAAACAACAAATCTTTTAACAGTCAGTTTATTTTTGAAGATATCCAGTGTGAAAGAAAGTTTGGATTTTCAGGATTGTATTTTGAAACTGCTTGTGATTCACACATCATTCTTGTAGGTGGGAGTGGAGAAAAAAAAAGAGTTTTAAAAACCTGCACATGTACATGATTCCTAACAGAGAAGCCCGAACATCCAACTACTGGAACAAGAGTAGAAACACATTTCTGAGTAGAGGGTAGGCCTTAACCTTTTATCACTTTCCGAGGGAAAGACCAAAATGATGGTAGGAGGGAAATAACCTGCGAGCTGCCGGACAATGAAGTCCCTCCAGAGTAGAAAATGTTCCTGAACCTTTTAATGGCCCTGAGTTAAAAAAAAAACATTTCAGGATTCATTAAAAGGCCCTCCAACTCTCATATTCTTTCCATTTCTTCCCACCTTCTTTGTATCCAGTCACTATATCCTAAACTCTTGAAAAAGGTTAACCTCAGGAGCCCTGTGACTTGTGATGTCCCATTAACTTAACACGTGTTGACAGCCAAATCTCCTTAAGTATTGGATAGTTTTTAGCCCCTAACTGCTTAATTAGACACAATTTTGAGCTGCCATCTAAAAGATATGTATGTACATAATGAAGGTGTTTATACCGACATTGACAACAAGCATTTGTACATAAAACAGCACATCGAGTGAAGAAAATGGCTCAACAAGCTGCCTGCTGTTAGAAATCAGCCTGATAATTGCATGACCGGCAGTCACATAGAGTCAGCCAATTAGGACTAATCTACCAGAAGGGTCTCATATATTAAAGAAGCCCACCTCCTCCAGCCCACCCCTGTGAAAGTGGGTCTGAGAACCACTGCTTCGTCTTCTAATGAGACCATTAGAGGTCCAAATGAAAACTGCTACATAAAAGACAGAATTCGCTGTATGCTGCTGTCAACTGCTGTTTATTTACAAAGCTGAGGGGTCCAAACGTCCTTTAAATCAGTCAGCAAAAATTTTGAGCCACTTACCGTTTCCACTCACTAAGTTTTGTCACTTAAAGGAGAGCTGTGAAAATGTATTGTAGTGGCTTGTCCAACTCCCCTCATTTATGAATATATTCTAACATGCATCCATGCAGGGCCCCCCAAACTTATTTTAGTTCAGGGGCCACATGCAGCTAATGTCAACGTTAGGTGGGCCAGGCCATTGACACCATATTATGTTCACCTTTAGCTTTTATACTTATTGCTCCTAATGAAGTAGCTCAATTTAACTAATTATCTTTGTTCGAAGGTGTTGCTGCCACCTGCTGCTAAGGTCAGGTTATGGCCTTACTTTGACTAAAAGGCCAAGATCACCAAAGTACAAGTCAGGAGCAGAAGGTCAGTGCGACTTTGACACCGTCCTGAGATCGTCTTGTGGGCCTGGTTAGATCCCTCTGGTGGGTTGGATTTGACCTCCAAGCCACAGTTTTTTTACACCTGCATTTGTGCATTTTAGGTGCAGCACAATGTGTGTTTAGAAATGATTTTTGGCTGTTTGACAGTTGGACTTTGAAAAAAAATAAATGCACACATTTCACAACCTAAAGGAGACCTGGAAATGATTTTGATGGCTCCTGCTTCAGCCAGCCTCACTGAAATGTTTTGCCAAAAACAGAGGAAGGTCCGCAGCCTTTTTTAGAGGCTCTGTGGGCTCCAAACAGAAAGGTCAGAGACACAGCTGCAGCATTTCTCCAGCTCCTGCTAAACATTTAATGAGAAATTGGTCATCTTCTTTTTCTCTCGCCTTGTCCAGAGTCTGGTCATAAGGTCAGCAGGTACAGCTGACCTTAAAAAAACTGTTGTTTATTTTAAACTATTGTTGCTATACCCACAGCCAATACCATTTAGAAGTATACTCACTGCAGTTAAGGTGAAGGTGCAATGATGGTTAAAGAGGTGGTAGTTACAACTCCGTTTGAAGTCTGCAGGAAAATGCATGTAGGCCAATGCATTCTTAGTTGTTCTAGAAAGAGCACATTAAGAGCAACAGAATCCATTGAGGAACCTGTCACACAAACAAGCATGTACGTGTATTTTGATCACTAAAAACAGTTCGATTACTAGAAACTGAAGCTGAGAAGTACATTGATAAGTAGATTTTGAAAGTGTTTAACAATTGCGCTTAAACTTCATTTAATAGTTTTATGGCTGACATGTCAAAGCTATTTGCAAACGTTAACAGTTATGAGCACTGCTGCCATCTGGTGTTCAGTTGTGGTTGCCAGTGTTGCGTGAGGTCATCGATTTGCTGTAACCCTGTGGCCCCCCCCCCAGGACACATTTCAAACAGAAGTTACTTTTATTGAACGCTTGTAGTAAATCTCTTTTTATAATTTTAATATTATTATGCATGGTGAAAAACACAAAAGTCAGCTGGTTTTAGCCTGGTGTCAATGTGCTCTATGCTTCCTCCTCTGGAATTAAAAATTAACTGGACATTAACTATAACTGCAAATAAGAAAAAGTAAAGAAAAATTACAAAAGGACTCATCCATGAAAACTATAGAGCTTTCTAAGAAGAAAAGAAGATTTGAGACTTTAGACTTGACACAGTGCTCCTGGTGTCTAGCAGGGAGCTCACGGCTAAAAAGAAATCACACCTTAAATAAGTAAACAGCTCATTTCCTGACAACTGTCACGTTTTTCTCTCTGGGTGGTAACAGTGTTGTTTTTCATTATTGGCATGAGGCAGCAGGAGGACGTGATAGAAAGCTGCCTTATTGGTGAAAAAAAAAATGATGTGCTTTACACAACTTCAGAACTCGTTTGGAAAAAAAGACTTTGTGCTTATCTAAAAGCCCGCCACTCCAACAATATAAATGGTGAGTTATTGTGGGATTTGGTTCCTCTGCAACCTATTGAGGTGTGTGATGCAATTCAAAATGAATACAGATTCATATTTTCATATGAGCCTTCAAACTACTAGAGATACAATGTTGAAAAAAGAAAGTTGAAAGCAAAGCGAAGCCTCCAAATACTTATGGTGAAGAAGTCTGAGAAGACAGCGATCAGGATTTCTATTCTCCGTTTCTGTGCAAAGAATTCAAAGAGAACCAACATGGACATCGCCAATACACCACAGAACACCTGGTGTCAAGAAATAAACCGGTGCGGGAAAATGCGCTTTGTTCATCGAGTGTAGATTGACAACTGCAACTTTTTTTGCCTTGAATGTCACAATGAGAAAGTTGCAAAGTTTTAGTTCAGTGGCGTTAACTACATCGCAATATTTGGAAAGCAAAAGTCCTCCAAAGTTGGAGGCTGAGGACCAAAAAATTATCTTTCAATGAAAGATGTGTTCACTTAGAGCAACTGAAAAATGTCTGATAAAATAATAAATCCTGGAAATCTTTGTGACAAAATTGCGCTCCCCAAATGAAGTGCTATGTCTAAAAAGTACTCTTTTTTTTATCTTGTATCACTGGCAACGTTTTACAGAGCTGAATACTTGTGGGAGTATCTTTCCAGTTCCCTCCACAAAACCTTTCCCTAGTCTATCATTTTCCTCCTAATTCTTTCTTTCAAATGCTACCGAACAATCTTCTTCATATGCTGAGCGTTCACTGAAGATGCTCCATTCACGACATGAAAAAGTCACTGTTACAATTTTACCTCATGGACAAAACTGAATCCGTGTATTTCTCTCCCCAAATAGAATTCACAGGGTCCATTATGTGACAGTGGTCCAGCCTGCACTGATCCCAGTAGCTTTGAATCGACGGTGGCAAGGATAACTTAAAATCCAAAGCAAAAGAGGCGATGAAATGTTTGCTCTATCTATAAGCACACAGCTTGTTTCAGCCTTCTGAAACACTCTAAACCCAGAGCTTTAAAAATCTAAATTAACAGGTCAATTTTTTAACAGAGGCCAAACCAAACCAACTTCAAAAGTCTAATTTCCAGGCGCCACAACTCTCTTGCCCATCATTATGTGTATGACCTCTTACCAGACATTTTAAATGAATTCATACAAAACTAATTTTTGCTGAAACTTTATGACTTTCTCCTGAATTCCCAGCACTCTTGATTTAAACGTTATTGCCATATGCTCTGGCATCACTGAATCATTGAAACTGTGCATTTCGGTGAAAACATGCCAGATAGACTCTCACTAGGAAAGGCGAAACTGACTAAAAAAAACTGAATCCCGTGGACTGTATGCCAACTCCAGATTAAATATTGCACAGAATCCAACTATTCCTAACATATAAATCCACAGCATGGTTTCCATGGGTAAATTTATATGCGGCACCCCTGTGAGTCTGAATATCCTCCGAGGTGCCGTCTTCCTGATGTACTTGATATTTGGAAAATAAATGCTTTTAGGGGCCTCCAAAGTTTACGTAACGTCCTGAATGTTATCCTGCTGTTTTCACGACACCAGAGCTCTCACTCTCTCTCACACACACACACACACGCACACACACACACACACACACCTTCATAACTACCTGCTCCAATTTTCCTATTTTTTGAAGAATCACTTGTACATATACTGTATGTTTCTAAACTATGTATGCCATGTGTTTTTCTTAACTTTTCTTAAAAGGTAATAAAGATCCACATCTTCAACTCCCAAGTTCAAGTTCAGGTAAGGAAGCAATCTCAACCCAAAACATTATTTTGACAAGTGTCATTGATGTGTCACTGTCAGAATAGAAAGAAAAAGCAATATCTTGTGAATAACTTACTTTATGTAATGTTCGTTTTACTTGAAATTTGCTCCTTGTGAGAGTCCTGAAACTAGCGACATGAGGATGTGATGAGCTATTCAAGCAGCAAGCATTTATGTTTCACTGGCAGAAATATTTTGGGCCACATCAGAAATTTCATTAAAAAGTTATGACAGCCAGTAAATGTAATGTGCAGATAATATTGTAATTTTTAGCAGGTTTTTCCACATAAAACCAAATACATAAACATAATAGCGATCATCCTGTTCAGCTCAAATGGAAAAACTCAATCTACCTCACACCCACTGGCTAATAAAATTTTCAGCAATTATTTTGTAATCTTTTTAGATTTGTCCTAAATATCCTAAAAAGATAAAAACAGCCTCCACTAAACTGAACACTGAGAGCATTTGAGTGCACATGTCAAGTCCCAGTGCAGCTTTAAATATGAAATGTTGGTTTGTTTGGATTGTTTTTTTTTTTTACATACTTGTGTCAGAGAAGTAAACAAAAACTGTCCAAATACTGTAAACAAGAACAAAACACAGGCAGGCACAAGCAGCTCAGCGCAAGGCAGATGCTCTCTCAAGTAAAACCAATTCCACACTGTAATCACACAGACTGAGCACAAGGCAAAAATGTGACGGAGCCTCAACAATCAATAACCACAACAATGCAACGACGAGGTTGATCAACAACCTGAACCAAACTGGTGGGGGGGGGGCACAAGCCACCCAAACAGTTATTAAACCAGAAAATAAAAACAAACCAACAAAAAAAACACCCAGCGAAGGTGAGGTCGGGCCACCTCTGCAGAGCAATATGTACTTTGAGAAGAAGTACTTACTTTGTGATGGGAGTCCTTGCACAGACGTTGCCAGGGGGGCTTCAGGATGAACTGAGAGGGTCTCCGTTTCATCTCACCGCTCCTTCCCTCCCAGTGTCCTCGTTTTCACCGTCCGTTACCTGCTGCGCGCCATTGTGAGCACCTGTTTGCGCAGAATCCTTCCATCTGAGGAGGAATTAGCGTTGTCTTCTTACTGTCGAAATCATGCGAGGCGCTCCCGCTTTATCTGACAGCTGAGTCACTCACATCTCGGGGAAGAACAAATTTGCAGGAGAGAATCTCTTTTGATGGTCCAAACTGGAGATGACTGCAAAGTTAGCAGCTCCGCGCCTTTATTTATCCGCGCTTAAGTCTCTATCTGAGCTTTTGGCGGGATTTTTTCTCCGTTAATTTTTTTCCTTTTTCTGAGCAGTCTTCGGTCGTTTTCAGCTCCTGCGTTGACACTTCTGGCACTTAATCCATGATAGAGTTCTTCGCATCTGTTCTCACTTGGCTAATTACGTGGCTGCGATGCTGAGTTTCAAATCCCCCGCAGGACGTCTGGCAACACAAAACTTACGTTTTGCAGACGTTTCCCTCCAAGGCCTCTGTAGGTCGCCAGCCGCGCACGAGAAGGGCGGCGCGTGCCCTGGTGGCGGCGCAGAAACCGTTGCAACCGGACAAAGATGGTAGCCGGAAGTGTAGTCCCTCAGCCGGACCCCAGGCTCTGTGATCTTCAGGTTTACAACAAGTCAATGTATCGGGCCGATAAATAAACGCGAGGAATGACAAAGCACGTGGTCTCAAGGAACCAATCACAGCGACTGTAAAACATCGGCAAGGCAGTGGCGCTCTCGTAGCCTCTGCTAACATTGCCAAGGGCATTTCTTGAAAGTAGAAAATAGGCGGAGGGACCAGGCTACCGGAAGTACCGAGAAAAGCGGCGGGTATTCTTGATTGCTTCATATTAAAGCTATTTAAATTTTTCCTATTAAACCCAACTTGCCACTTGTGAAGAAAACAACACAGCCGATTTTTTTAAAAATTATTTTAACTGTTCTCTCTTGTTGAGCACTTTAGCTTGAAGCCAAGTTTTGTGGAGTTTGCATGTTTGACCTGTGTATATACTGGTTTCCTTCTGATATTTCAGTTTCCTTCCACCCTAAGCCCCGATCCTCTCCATCCAATGCTCCTACCATAACCCAGGAGGGCCAAAGGGTGTTTCATCACCCAGAATATCGGCAAAAAAACACTATTCAGTCTGTGGATTTAGCCAAGGAGATGTTACCATGAGATGAATGAGTTAGTTTATAGTTCTGTCAGGTTACCAACATTTGTGTTGTTGTTTTTGATGAATTCAGAATGCACATTGCTTAAACAAACACTGATTTATTAAACATCACAGGACAGTCTACATGCAGCAGGAAACAATCCATTTGAAGAGAAAAAACTGCCCACTGACGGTAACAGATTGAGCATGTTTGTTAGACTGTCATTTGCTCACAGTCCAGATAATTTAGGTGTCTGGCCTCCGCCGACATGTTTTCCCGCAAATTAAACTTGTCCACTCTCTGACAAAATGTTAAAAGGATAGAAAATGACTACCTGAAAATATCACCGAGTCCAGTCGGCGCCTGTTGTGAGGAATGACTCCCACATTAACTAGCTGGCGAGGTGCACATATTCTTTTATCTTTCCTACTTTTTTACTGCGACACACTGGTCACGGCAACTGTTGTGCAACAGCATAATTAGTCACAGAGAGCAGGTGTTATGCAATTGATCATTTATGCAATTATAAATGTTTCCCTACCTATAATCAATGAGAGTGTGGGGGTTTTCCCAGTGATGGTGAGGGTTTATGAGAATAACCAATTCCTCTCCAAACAAACAATGCACATCTATAATTATATCTGTGTTATCCGTGTCCATTACACTCTGTTTGTACAAACAAATTAAGACACAGATTACAACAATCTGTGGATGTCGCATTACACAGTAATTTGCAAAGCCTCATATGTAAACTTTATAATGTGGCCTGGTTATTTTTTCCTCAGATGGCTGGTTGAAACCTTCATCAGCTTCAACTCAGCACATCGGATGTTTGTCATTTACACTGCCAACCCATCAATCTATGTTGCATCCATTTGTGCTGTTGTAGCAAACATCACCCTTATTATTCCGTCAGTAACCTGTCAGCGTGGAGGAGAATCAAAACAGGGTCAGCGTGAGACGAAGGAGTAAACACACAAACAGATCCAAATTACAATACTGTTCTTCTCAGACCAAGAACTCATATCAGCTCCTACATGCATGACAGATGCTGGAGTGCATTTGGATTGTTAATGTGTCATGGAGATAACACATGACACGTCATCCATCCTTCCATCTTGTGCGCGTGCTTCATCCAAGTTCGTGGTGTGGTGACATTGAGCCAAAGACGGGACGAATCCTGGACAGGCCGCCGGTGCCAGAAGCATCGGGGAGCACAGATCTGATCAAACAGACTCGTGCGCGTTGCGATCTGAGGTTTCACTCTGAGTATTCGGTCTATCAGGCCTTCATCTGAGCAAACAAATAGAGCGGAAAAGGAAATATTGTGCTGTCAAAGACTTGCTTCCAGGGAAACAAACATCAAATGTCAGCATGTCAGTGTGTGACGATGTACCTCCTCGGGGGGGATTGTGAGACTTTTGAGAACTGAAACCTTAATAACTCAGGAATTACTTATTTTGTTTTGACAAGGAGCAATTCGTTTGAGAAGGTGCGACTCAAAATAGGCAACAATGTTCCTATTCATGTTCAAGGTTGAAATTCAGCTGGATTCATTTACTGACCAAAAATAACTCTCTCTCTCTCTCTCCCTCTCTCGCTCTCCTCCTCTCAGCTGCAGTGTTTTTTTTTTCCCCACAGAAATATATTCCTCCTTTCCGGGTGCATAAGAAGATTCTTGTCTGGCTGTTATGCATCTTGCAAGAATTTGAAATCAGTTTGATGCGCCTTCCCCAGAATTAATGGTCTCAGTACAAACTGCATTTCTCGGTGGTGGAGTTGATCATCTATAGGAGTCTCCAGACTGCAGCCCAAAGCTGATACCTACAGAAAAAAACAAGTTGTTACGGATGTTTTTAGTCTCAAATAAGCATTTCAAGGTCTTTTAGGGCATTTGTTAGACTATGACCGGCAGATTATTTGGCAAAGTAATTGTCCCCAGGTGTTGTGAGCATCCCAAGCCAATTCTCCACCCCCGTGATCCTCAACTGTAAAGATTAGGCTCAGAGGAAAATCTTTTCCCTCGATGGAAAATGGGGGAAAAAAGAGGTACAAACAGGCGCAAACACACTAAGTACGTGTAGCCAATCAGCTTTCTGCTTTGCTTGAGCAACCTGTCCCTCTGGGCCTGTTGATCCAGGAAAAGAAAAGTCCTCTCTTTCCCCCCCTCGGGTCCTGTAATACCTGCATGATGAGTACCACAGAGCTGCGAGCTGCAGTAACCAAACTCAATCCCACCATTTCAATGCACCACACACAGACAGACGGCACAGGCCTGAGAGCAGCCGGCGTCAACCACACTGAAGCTCTTTACAGCCACCTGCTGTGCTTGATGTAATACAGCATTTTGCACTAATGGGAATGGCATATTAAGTGAAAAAGCAATCCGTATGTTGTGCAGTTAAAGGCGCAACTTATTTTCTGAGCTCGACAATTCGATTGGTTATACTTTATATTACAAGTGTGTCATTTCCTAATAGTGTTTTAGCGAAGAATGGGAGGAATTATAAGGTTTAGCACCGGGAGGGTACAAGTAGCTGTGTGAAATGTCACGTCTATAGGAAAATATTGTCCCATTCGCAGTATATAAATGCATGCAACATATTTTTTAGCAATTCTACTGTTAAATTCTTGATAATGCAGATAAACTGTCATTTTCAGAGGAGCCAGTTCAAAAAGAAAGCACTGAAGGACGTGGTTTTGTTAAAGTCAAATGACAGTGTTACAATATGGTAAAACAGATTGTTAGTGCATTCTATCTGCCAGGAACATCAGACGGAGCAGCCTTGTATTGTAGTAGGAGATGTAGAGCAGAAACCTTGAGCTGTCAAGGAGCTGAAATTGCTTGTGTGCAGGGTTCATTGTGTAGCCAACACTTGCATGCATGACAGGGCAAATGTCCTCCATCACCGTGGATCTTATTTCATAGCCGAGCTTCTACAGTGACTTAATTAGGTACACAAAGGTCAGAGGTTCTGACATTGTTTTTCGAATGCAGCCCTAAATGGCACATCGGAGCAGCCGTTTAAATTATAGCTGCTTCATTATTGGATGAGAGCTTGTCATGGGTGATTTACATGCTGCATATCAAATTGGCCATCTCAAGGAGAACGCAGCATGTCTGTGGCTCAGAGCATGATGGAGGACTCATTCTTCATGGGACGGCGCTCGGCTGTGATTATTACTTAGCGCACACAAGAGCTCACAGCGTGTTCTCTCTGGTGAGTTTTCCATCGGTATAAAATGATGTTCACACACAGCAGCAATTCAAGTCCATGGCAGAGGTACATTTTGCAATTAAAAAGTCATTGATAATAAACTAAATGAACATTTGTCTAGCATGAAAAAATTCAGTCATTGGTTTGATATGAGAATTTGTTCCATTTTCTAATCTTCTGTGAGTTACAATATGAGGAGGTATAAGAGTGGCTCCAGTTCAGGAATGCAGGGTCCACGGCTCATGTTGAGAGATCCAAATATATCAAAGTGTACATTTTGTATTAAATAATACAACAGACTCGATCGGACTCCCTCTTATAGTTGCTCCACATGCCCAAGAACTTGCAGTCTACTGTTAGACAGCACATTTTTGGGTGATTTAGCTTTATACTTACCAGTGTTTAGAGCATTCACCACGGGTGCATTGCACTGAACCCCACATCCCATTTATTACACTGTAGCCTTCACTCTCATACACTGGACTTTCAAGCATTTGTCCCTAAGCGTAGATTCATAGTCTGCGCTTTGAGGTTAGCTCTGCCTGCAGGTCTTTAGGTTTAGGACCTGCTACATTTTGTAGGGTTGTTTTTCCTCTCTTTTTTTTTAAGCATGCAGGTTCATAAACTGGCGCCATGTCAGCTCAAGTAAGACTTACCGAGTACAAACCCTCTTCCACCATTCTGCCCCTTAATTAGGATTCACGAGTGCTTATTCATTATGGTAATTTTGTCGTTGAACCGCTGGAATAGCAGATTAGTGAGGCGACACCCCGCCTCTGTCGAATATGCACAGTAGGACAATTAGCAACGAGATCTTCCTTCTTGAAAGATTTGGATCTTTACATCACAATTTGATGAAAAGAAAAAGCAAAACAAAAAAGCAGACCCAACCTCTGCAATCATGCGAAAAGAACCAGCCAGCACAACAGGCAGATTTTTTTGGACAAGAGACAATTCGGAAATGCTTTAGTCTTCATCATTTGCATTCTGATAATACAGCTGCATCACTGACTGCTGACAAGTTCACGCAGGCCATATTTGATCCTTTATCTCAAACTAATGAAGACCGCTGGCACTGTCTGTATGCAATTTAACCTCGCAGGGGAACCCACACATGGGCAGAATCAGAGCATCTGACCTTCATATTGAGGATCACTGGTGAAGCAGATTTTTTTGATAAAAAGTAATTTGGCATCAAACTGATAGGCAGCATTTTAAAGGCTTATCTAGAAGAAATATTCATGTCAATGCCACTTCTAACCGCATACAGCCCAACTACGAGATGTGGCCTGTTGAGACTATCGACGACTGCGACAATTACCAGAACATCATTGCAGCAAAGCTAAAATACCGGTCTTCAATTACCTATTTCTCTTGGCACATTCTCAAACAATTATGCAACAGAACCAACACAAGCAAGTGGTTGTGGCTTCAATATGGGATAATATTTCCCATTTTGAATAGAGCCATGTCACACGTACACCTCACTCTTCCCCCATATGATCAGCCCCCAGCTCCGTGTTGGAGATCATGACTAATACTGCAGATGTGCGCGCTGCAACACCTTGGTAACGAGAAGAAAACCTCACTGGTGTGAGCTTCACCTTCCCAGCACGTGACTGATGAATAGCTCTATTATAATCACCCTGAATGACACTGGGACTCTTTCCACCCCGCCGTCTGATAATTAAGCTGATTTAGAGACGCTCGTTGTGTGAGGATACTTCTTGAAACACCACAGATCTAAATAACTTTAATTTCAGCATAAAAGACTCTGAGTGAGCGACATCAGTGAGATTACATGTTGCCTTATCAGTGTGGTTAAGTACATTTGCTAAGACGTGTACAGCAGGATTTTAATAAATAAGTACAGTGTGTTTTTGGGTAATAAAGACAGAATGAAGATGACTCATTGTTTAGTCGACTCAGGGGAGTGTTGCTTTCAAAACGTATTTGGAAGTTCTTTTAAGACAAAAGTTTGTTGTTCTTCATTCCCACCACGTATCCATTCGTCGTACACGAACTCTCTGCTTATAGTGGTACTCTTTCAGGTGCTTTTTCAAAGCGTTTGGAATGGGAAGCATGTTAATGCCATCATAGGTGGTGCAGCTGCTTATGACTGCTCTGCAGATGTGCTGCAGGCTGAAGGGCTGTGTTCGGTGGATGGGGTTGGACAGCAGAGGCTCAAAGAACATGCATGAGTTGGGGTCCTTGTAGTGCTCGAGCAGTCCGGTCACTGTGGGAGCGTGGAAGACGCTGGGATCGTGAACGTCGAAACTAAAGTTGTGATTCCATTGTTCAATGCGTGCATGTAGCGAGCGGCCGTAACGGCGGAAGCTGACAGAGAAGAGGTAGTCTTCCTGGGCGGAGTCTCGGAGGAGGAAGGTGCCTTCAGGTTTCCCCTCCAACAGCGTCTCTGCCTCGTAGCGGTCCATGACTCCCCAGTAACAAGGGAGGTTAGTGATCTGCAGCAAGTCTGGAACCAAACAATGAATGTAATCGATCTGAGTGTGAATCCGGTAGCTGTCGTGAGACTTGTGCTGTTCGGTTGGAGGGAGCACGGCTCCTGGAGTTGAACTGTTTGCCGTCACCTCCGAGTCAACCAAAGCCTCGGGGACGGCGTCGCAGGGCTGGACGGAGGCTGACGCTGAGGCCACCACCTCATCCAGAGTGTCCAAGCAGCTCTGCAGCAGGAGCTGATGCTGCTGCTGCCTTTGGAGGAGAAGCTGCTGCTGCTGCTGTTGAACAGAAGCTCTGTCCGTCCCCGACAACTCGTTCATTCCGTGAGCCAGCTTTGGGCCGTGCTTGTAAAGAGGGTTAATCTGGGCGGTCACCTCAAACGTGTGGATTTCTGCATTGGGTGGAGGCTCGACGCCTTGCTCGATGCTTATTCGTCTGCGCTCTCGCAACCTGTCATCCACGTCCTCCACTACAGTAGCCATGGCTGAAGCCGGGGCGCTGCAAACTACAGCAGAATCCAGCAGAGGAGATTGGGTAATGGGGGCTGTGTGTTGCTTAATGAGATACCACTTCTGAGCCAGCTCCGAACCTACAGGGAAAGGGCAGTCATCCAACATCAACTCACTCAGATGGATCTTGCGCCTGGAGGAAGTGCAGGCAGTTGATGATGAAAGAGCCTGTGGACTCGGTGCTGGTGCCGCTGCGCTGTGCGTCTTTATTGGGAAACATTGCCCCATCGCATCTTGGATTTTTTGCCTGAGAGTACGACTGCTGTTTGACCCTCTCCCTTCACCTTCGCTGCACGCTGGTAGCTCTGCAGCAGAGTTAACTGTTCCCAGACTGGGCCTGGCCGTTGCCCGCTCCTGTCCCAGTAATGAGGCAGCAACTTCCAGGCCCTGCCATCTCCAACTGTCTCTCAGCGGGGAGGAGGATGATTGGTCCCTGGTCTCCAGTTCGTTCAACAGCTCACCGTACTCGAAGCCGTCGCTGACAGGCCGCTCCGCTGCTGCTTCATGGCTGGCGAGGCCCTTCTTCTTCCCCTTCCCACCTTTTCGTCCACTGCCCGCATCCCGTCTCTCCTCTGACCGGCTCTGTCTCACCTTGGGACGGGCCCCCCTCTCTCGGTCCTTCCCTCGGTTCCCTGACTCCTTTGGTAACGACATGATGAATTACGAGTAGGGGCAGCAACCCTTCCACTCCAGAGAGAAGCCAAAGGATGACTTCGTAGAGCGGTTATCTTCTAGAAGACGACTCCCATCCACGTTCCTGGTTCGAAGGCATGATTGTCTGCACTGCAGCCAGAGACCTTAAACAACCTGCAACACAAATTCAAACATTTGTTTAAAAAGAAAATAGATCTTACTTCGGTGAAACAAGTCTGGATATTATCATTCTTCAGGTGTTACACGGTTAGTTGCCAGTTTATTGCATACACTCATCTGAAACTGATGCAATCCAACAAAACCTGCCCCACTGAGGATTTTACCTTTTCCACTCCCTTTTTCAAAAGTGTTAAATGCAGAGATGCATCTTAAGCATTGATTATACTGCTGATAAAAGCTCCGTGTAAAAACATCTTAGCAGTTTATGGTGTTATTGAAGAGATCATAAGGCCAAGCACACTTTCTGCAGCACAATTAATCTCAGGAGTTATAGCTGCTCTGTTAACCTGTCACCTGTAGCACTTTCTGCTGATGAATGATACGGCGGTCAGGAGGAACAAGTATGATGCAATGCATTTGATTTGAAATAATTCAAAATCCCACATCAAGATCTTTTAAATTGATTTTATGTTTGACCATTTGGTGAGAATATATTTCATCCTTTATGCTCCATATATTGAGCAATAAACCTTTTTTCCCATCAGTTTCATACGTGACTCCACTTCTTGTGTCCTTACGTGCCCTTTAGTTTAAAGAGATGCTGACTTTGCATGAACTGCTTCAGCTGACAGGCACCTCAGTTGCATAGCTTACAGCAGAAATATGGGAGATTCATTTCTTATTTTCACTTCTTATTTTTTCCAACTGAAAGGAACCCAAAATGAAAATAAAGAAAACATTGTTGGGAAGCAGCAACACACTTTAACAAAACCTTTGAATTTAGCCTGCCATACAGTTTGATGACTCATTTTGGCTTTCTAAAGAAATGGGATCCCTACCCAATAAATTGTTATTTATAAATATATGAAGTGTGTTTACAGAAATAGAATAAACAATGAAACTTCAAAGTTGTCCCAAACAGATGTCCACTCCTTTATTCCTTTTTAACTTTTTTTGTTTTTGGCTAGGACATTGCAACATCGTTGATACAGATGCTATAATATCTATTTTTGCTTTATCATTAGCGTTTAAACAGGACTCATCACCACATGCAGCACGACAAATCTTCACAAGTTACAACGGCTGACAAGCTATCGACAATAAACACAGATTGATCTTTTTCCGAGGAAATGTTGAAGGAATTTCATTTTGTACCACGATTGGACATTTCACGTCTTATTTGAGACTTTTTATACTCATACATACTATTGGTGTCGACTGGGGTGAATAAAAGCACCGTGTCACTGCATATAAACAAGTTATTGAGCTCATAGGGAACAAAACCTCACCAGAACGCACTTTGGGAAGTTTATCATTTAAAGTGAGTCTGTTCATGTAAACAGGAAGTTTGCGTTTCTAGGTTAAAAGTGTTCTGAAAGCGATGTTATGTCGACTTAAAGATTTTGAAGATCGTTGGTTACAACGGACAAAAAGGTTCAGCATCAGAGAAGAGCCTCCAACAACTTCAAATACCTCAGCTGGCAGCTGTCGAGAAATAGTCGAAAAGAACAAAGGGGGCTGACTATGAGCTCTGTAACTTCTTCCTTTGTTAACTGGTGTTAAAGCTTACAAACGGGCCATTTTACAGTAACATCAGCAGCTCAAACATCTCATCACAGCAAAACACAACAAACGACTATGTTGTCTGAGCAGCTAGCATTGTTAGCCAGCAGCTGTTTACGATCGGAATGGGCAGAGTTAGCATCGCAGCTAGCTACCGGCTAACTTGGCTACTCTTCACTGAGAGAGGCTCTGCTGAGTGTGTACGCACTTAAATACAACTTTGGCAGTCACGACACCATATGCTTACATACCTCAGCAGGTGTGATGGAGTTTGCTGACGGGAAAGCATCAGTTACGTCTTAAATAAACTAATGACGTTAGCAGCGAGGCGGCTAGCTCACTTTAGCTCGCTGAACCAACCGCTGAAACTGAGCGACCCGGATGTAAAAAAGTAACAGGAGCGGCCGCTGTAGTAAATTAAATAATGAATTTATTTGAAGGTAAATGGGTAACCTATAAAGGCAAGAAAATGCTGCAACTCAGGTAAAAGCCTCTAAACTTTTCATTTTGATAACTTTGGGTTATTTTTTTGTTTCAAAATAACTAAGAAATGTATTTATCAGTTTTTTTAATATCCCTTTATACTTATTTTTTTTATACTTTCACCATCTAAGATTATTACTGAATTTACATTTTTATAAATATTTTTGTTGATTGTCAACTGAATAGTATCAATTGTGTTGCTCATTTTTGCTGGACTATAATTGAAATCACTATTTACAGTTTCTCTTATCTCATTTTTTAAACCCCTTGCTCTTAATTATCTTCCTAAACATTCAAAAGAACAAAATCTTTTTGTGCTGATCCAACATTAATAAAAAATCAGCTCATCAGTTCTTACTGTCGGTCTGACAAGAAAAATCTGGTGATCCAATTCTGGCGTTGGGGTGTTCTGTACGTCACAGTGAGTTACTTTGTCCTCTCAACCAATACTTCAAAAAAGCTCAGACAAATTAATCGGAAGAAAATGGGGTCACATTGATTAGGTGAAGACATCGAACACTGCGAAACAGAGCAAATAAATCTTTTTCCCACCTGCTGCAAAATGCAGTGAAAACACACAGAAAAAAAAAACACGAACCACAAGTAAAAGTTGCAAAAGAACTGAACCTCTTTATTTGGACTGTCAATGATCCGACGGATGTTTCACTTCAGACCATTCACACATATGAGTGACAGTAAAAAAGTAGAGTGTAAGCATGTGATGCAAAAAGGTTCATAAAATATTAGAAAAATGTCTGAGGGGGTGTTATTTGAATTAAATATAAATTGTACAAGACAAATAAATGCAGAGTAGCCTACTGCTGGCTGCATTCATTCAAAAAGTAAGCCTGGCAGGGACATTTTAACATGATCTCAGGACCACTTAGTAGACGTCTCCGTGTCACACAGGCTCTGTACCTCCTAGTGGATGCTTGGTATGTTAAAAAAATACACCAGGCTGAACTCATGAAGTGCATTTCCCAACTCATTTCACGCATCATTGGAATGTAAACATGGAGTAAACATATTCCTTGGCCTGTTATTAGTGTTCAGTTTACTCATAATCACATCATTTGTGGCTCAGATAAGCATTGTCATCCCCTGCTGCATCACTGTTACAAACACACACTCTGCAGGAAAAGCTGCTGCATTGTACCTCTGTGACTAGTCTCAGTTAATAAGCAGGGCTGTCAAAAAGCAACAGAGGCCATGAAAAGGATAATCTGAGCCATTTGTAACATAGCAGTTGATACACAGTATAATGAAGAGTTAAAAATAAGACAGCTGGGTCTTAAAGCCAGCATGGTTAACTCACTGAAGTCCACTGTGGTTGTGAGCGTGATGCTTTTTTCTTTTCCCAAATAACTAAGTCAGATCTATCCGAGAGCCTGCTCTGAGGAAATCCATGACTAGAATACTTCTCAAGACCATCATTAAAAACAAACATGTTGAGGATGCTGGAGCCGAGCGTTTCAGGCACCACATGAACAGTTCGTCAGGACATGACAGCTAACAGTTGAATCACAAGGCCAGAGCAGCTATTCTTTCTCATCACCGCATGACCGAAAGAAGCAGGTGTTACATGCCTCATACAGTTATTACTTGAAAAATCTACCGCGACCCAGACTGGAGTTGGATGAGAGTGTCGTAGACTTTTGTTTTTGTCTTCCCCCCCCCCCCCCCTGGTTCTCTACTACCCAGCCAGCTCATGTGAGAGAAGGCTTCAGTTCTTTTAATGTGTTAACAAAGTGAGACGATGGATTTATTCATGACACCACATAACATGAATCGGGCATTATCCCAGAGAGATGTAAACAGTGACATTTAGGCGATATAAACATACAACATTAGTTGCAAGACCTTTGCTTTCGAGCTGTTGGTGACGCTGGACACCATCAACCACCATGTCCTCTATCTACAACAGTGCTGTATTAGTGTGGCAAAACATGCGATTATAGAAAATAAGCATAAGTTATCAATATCAAGGGAGAGTAAAAAATACAATTGGAAAAGATATCTGTAAATAACCATCTTTACTAGACAGACCTCCTATGGCTCTGCTGAAATAATATGTGAATGGTTATCCCTGCCTTATGATGCAACCAAAAGTGATCCAAAAGTTAAGACCATATTACACATACATGCACCTCCGGCTCTGTCACATTCGAAGACAGAGGCTGTATAAGAGAGTTTGTTTCTTTTTTTTTTTATCCATTCAACACTGATAATGTTCGGGTTTGGAGACTGAAACACACCGAGACACAAACGGAAAAAATATGGACATCGTCAAGCACCTTGAAGAGTATGATTCATCAAATCGTCACGTTGGCCGTGTGAGGAAGAGGGCACTGCGAGGATGAGGCGCTGCGCTTCAGAGCATTTATTACAGGATCAAGCTTCATTTTCCCGAGCCAATCAGAAAGGGGCCAGAGGGTTGAGATGGGTTTCATTTAGTTTTCTCACCCAGAATTAGAGTGTAAATTGAAAACAATCTGCCCTGCTCGCTTTTATCAATTCAATATCAAATCAGCTCTCACACAGTACAAACCCCACCAGCCCTTACTCACCCCTCGGGGCATTCCTCGGCACAAAATGAGATTCATCATCATTTATGTAGTAGGGAAAAAAATTAACAGAGACAAATTGCAGCTGGCATAAATTCTTCAAACCGCTGTTCTTTTCTTAAAAAAACAAAACAGATACCATTCTGTGGTATTTCACTACAAATATCTTTCTCAAATTAACAAGCGCACAACCCTTCTCTTTGGCTTTGTAGAAGTTTTGAGGACAGCCACTTCTACTTTGACTACGTCTTCAGGAAAACAACCATGACAGGGAAGTATTTCTACGGTTGAATTGCAAGCTTTTCCTTGCCCCTTTTTGGTCGTGTCGCCACCACCAAAACACGGTCTCGGGAGAGGACGAAAAGAGACAAGAAAAGCTGTCCAAGTGCCAGCCAACACAGGCGCCGCCGAGCAGCAGCTGCGGAACAAATAGGGGTGGCGAGGAAGTGAACCTGCGTCTGTTTTTTTTAAACACCGGTGAAGGAGTGAAACCGAGGTGAAGGTTTCCATCGGCCAAATTACAGTACAGTGCCTAATATTGAAGGTCATTGAATAAAAAGTGCCTTTTTTCTGGCTGGAAATCTTCTGAATCTACGCATTGCGTGTTTGCGAGGGGCTGTGGCCATCAGTGTGTTTTGGATAGAAAGCCTTGCTCCAAGGCAGAAGGAAATAAAAAGAGTAACTTCTGGGGCCGAGCCCCTTTAAGACAGCACCAATCTACAGTTTTTCTCTGACTGAGGCAAACTGAGCCTCTGCACGTCGTGCCACAGTCCTGCAGGTGACACGGAGCAGTTTGCAAAGTTAAACCTTTTTTCTTTCTGTCCTACAATATAATAATCATCTGTATTCCATTTTTAATAAACTTAGTTGTATATAATAAAGTACAAAAATATTAGAGAACATATACACAGTTTTTTCGTCATTTTGTAGTGACTGCTTTGCCTGGTTTTCTGAAGCATACGTATATCTTTGTGCTGGGTGATGAGGAGCTGAACAGGCCTCAACTGAAGTGTATTTCTTTTGTCTCCTTTCTCCATTTCATATTGTTGACGTCCGGTCTGTTCCATCTGAGAGGGAAAATGGATAAAAACAAGCTTTAGGACATTTTCCTTCATAAAATACACAATATGAACCATATTTCATCGGTATAGGGCTACCTCACTGTTCCGGGGCTCCACTACATTTACTTCTTTCCAGAGGGAGGAAAAAGTTACTGAAGCCTTTTTATGTGTCCATCAATTCTACATTTATTGCATAATTTTTATGGCATTCCAGCCATTGAACATCACATACATTACGTTTATTGGACACATTTCTGGACAGGTAACAGCTACTTTTACATTTTGAGACAAAACCCTGCACCGCTGAATCCAGTGCAGGCTGTAATTATTCGGCTGCGACATTTTGTTTTGGTTCCTCGGTCTGTGAGAATCAATTTGAGAGAAAAAGAAACAACACCAGATGATATTTTGATGATCTAAGTTTCTGCTTTAATTGGAGATGCTTTGACCAACACAGTGGGTACCATGTGGTTCTTTTTTCTTTGATGCGTGTACTAAAGTCATTCACACATCCAGCAAATAAGCCAAAGAAGTTGGTTCAACTCAAAGTTAAATAAGTTTGCACACTTGTACAAAAGTACTATTATCATTAGCTGGCATGAAAAAGAAAACAGTCTACATTCATTGAAGTACTTTTAAGTCCCAAAATACTTCAGAAACACAGCTAGTGTCTTTTACACCAGTGGATTATAACATGACTAATTCAAGAAGAATGACTCAAAAGATATGAGATATTAACGTGCATTTACAATTGAGGAGGTATAAATTATAAATATATTCATGTCATCCTTCTTCCTCCCTGATGGAGAGTCTGCATGTTGGGTCCTCTCCCTCATTACACAAACAGACGACATAATAAGGAGGTGTTGTGGAGTTGTTTGGGGACTTGCCAACCAGTGGCCTACTTAGCAGCGAGCTGCTGAGGACACTCACCCCCTAAGGCATGCTCTGTCATACTGAGGCACAGTGACTCCAGCGTGGGGTTGATCTCCAGGTCAGCACCTGGAACTTGGCATTCTGTGAAGAAGGGAAAACAGTTTCAGTCCATTTGGAGCAACAGCGATTATATTAACATCAAGATTAGCATTTTTTTCTGCTCTAAAAGTTATAAAAACACAGTGTTTTCTTTTGAATACATAAAAACACAAGAGGATTATGGTGCTTTTTATTTCCACTCTAAAGGGAACACTTTTCATTGCCAGAGCACAAGTAAGCTTTATGTGGGTCAAGTGTGCAAAAGTTTTAGCGAGCGCGATGTGGATTTAATGTTCAGTCGATTCGTGAGTCCAAACATAATCCCAGAAAGAATAGATTCATAATACGAAAACATTATGAAATTTAAAGAACAGGGAAAAATCTCAAGTCCACCAACTAATAACTACAGGTGACTGCAAAGAGCAGGACAAGCTTAGAGCACAGATTAACCACACAATTTGACCAAGGTGATTGAATGCAGTTTGCACATTGTAACACGAAACCACTGAATGTAAATGTTGTCGGTTGACTCTTTTCTCTGAGGAGAATCCTCCAATCTTGATTCCCAGCCGCACGGCTCGGAGTTCATAGTTCATGTTTCACTCGCACAGAATCTAGAGTGTGATCACTGAGCTGCTTTCTGATGCCCAACGTGGACTTTAATCTGTGTCAAGAGGATGTAGAGGGAACACACAGAGTGTACCAGTGAGCTGAGGAGAGCCGGGGTGAGAGGGAGCTTTCAGGTGAAGCCTTTACACTGCACATATGGGGGTTAGGTGAAGCCCTTGACTGATTTATGTACTTAAAAGCCAGACGGTGGTGTTGGGACAGTTTTAAATAGCATCTTTGGGAGTACCATAAAAGAACAGTCTTTAAGCTTTATGTTCCCCTGTTCACTGAGGAGCCCAGCTTGGGAGTTGATAGAACATAAAGGGCATTCCTTCCAGAAGGATGCCAATATTTATTTACCTTGAATTCTGGCTTTGCAATTAGAATAATCCTCCAAACTGTTAAAGTTGTACAAGGAAGAAAGTGAATGCTGTACAGCGTGAGTTGTTAGGTGACTTATTCTAATCGATTATACACTTCTACACAAATACTACTCGATAGTAAATTCTGCTTCTGCAAATAAACATTTCATGTTACTCACTGGGGTGCCCCAAACTACACACTGACTCTTTACACCAAAAACTCAATCAAATCCACTTAGAAGCAGTAATACTTTCACGAGATGAGAAAAAAAAATGCTTTGTGGGGGAAGTTTGATAAATTCAGGTCAATGTAACTCCATAATCGAAACAACATGTGTTGATTCCTTTAAAACACAATTTGTCATTGTAGGTAAATTTGCAAGGCTCCTGTGTGGCATCTGGCACAATAAGTCAGCTTACACAGAGGTTATATGTATCATGCAAGGCCACAGATTGTTTACTGCAATATGCTGCTAAGCTGTCTTGTTGTTTTTGTCCTTGGCACAGAGGGGGAGCAGCTCTCTATTCTGGCATCTGACCAATTCATAGCTGTTCCTCTTAATCAAAAGTTTTGCCGCCTGTGCAGCAAAGCTCACCATCAAGAGTCAAACCAACCACAGCCGAGTTGTCTGTGTTCTGTAAAAACCCACACAACTGGATATCAGAGAAGATTATGTGTCTGTGTTGCAAGTTGGCAAATAATATGACAATTAGCATGTTAATTAGGACATTGACACCCTGCAGCTGAATGCATACATCCCCATTAATGAGAGGAATCCATTGAGGAGTTAACCTTGTTCAGTACCTTGCTGCTGGAACATGAGCATGGTCTGTGGGGAAGTGTGGACAGGGAGTGAGTGGGTCCGCTGCACCGAGCTACGACTCTGACTTGGCATGCTGTTGCTGCCCCCGGGGTTGGCAAACCACAGGCTCTATAGAGACAAACACAAGTTCCCATTACACACACGTTACTTATCCCAGAGGGTCGATGTAGTTTGCTTATCTTACCGCCAACTCATTTTTACAAACAGATTAGGAAAAAAGAGTTTCTTCTTCACATTTATCAATGAAACAATAAATGTTCTCGGTCTAAAACAAAAGCCCTGTTGTTAAGAATCCTTAAAAAAAACAAATAAGGCTTTAAAGTTGTTAACACAACATTCTTAATCTTTAGTCCAAAATTTCTTTCGAATTTTTTTCCATGGAATTAAAATAATTGCTTTTCTTATATACAATATCATGTCTGAATATTTGCTATTGTTAATAAACTGTGAATAAACTTCTTGAAAATAACAATCCATTGCATCCTGAGTTTGTTTACACATTATTCCAACGTTTTGGAAGATGGGGTTATGTGAGGCACCTTTTATTGTCAGGGGGACCATGAATGAATTCCTATGTTTTATTCAGAACAAACTACGACGAAGGAGATTTCTTTTGAGCTTCTGGAGCAAGTCATCATGGGTCAGCATCCTCAGATGAAGTGAGCGAGTGACAGAAAGCGAAACGTAAGGCAATTAACCGTAATAAGCATTAATAAATCACTGAAAACAAACAATAACATGTTGTATTTTCCCAAAATAACCTAAACCTGTTGAGTTAGAAGCAAAAGCAGCTGTTATTCAACCAGTAAACAACTACCACAATGTATGTAACAGGTATAGTTTTACGTACATGACGCACTGATAACAGCAAATTGATCTTCAAATATCAACTGGCAGAAGAACTCACTTGTCTGCCCTGTCCTGCCAGTGCTGGGTTAGTGAGTGTGTGGCGTGGTGACGCTCCCCCAATCCCACCAGGAAGACACATGCGTCCAGCTGGGAGTCCTCGTGGGGTCATTTGGAACTGCCTTTGCCCCCGCCGGCTTACACCTCCACTCACAGAGCCTGCTGTGGGGAGGGAGTTGGACCCATAGGTCCAGCTGGAGAAACAAAACAAAACAAAGACCAAGCACGCATTAGCATTTGGAGAGTGTTACGAGAACTCCGTGTTAAACTGCTGAAGCCATTTCGTACAAGAACTAGAAAGAACACTCGACTGCTGAATGTATCCCTGAACTCGCCAAGTCGACCTGACCCAATGCCACCTGACGTGACCTGACCAGAACTAAACCGAAATCTATTAGCATCCTGTTTTAGCCAGTGCTAATGTGCTTGTGAGTTATTAAAGGGATCTGTAAGGAACTGAATCTGCAGTGTTCACAAGAAAAACTCTGCAGTACACATGGCAGTGGTAGCTGTTACAGCGGCAGATTAGTGACCACCATAAATCAATAGTAACCTCGGACATTCTGTCCGGGGACGCAACAATTGTAATGAGGAAGAAAGACGCAAAAAAAACCCACATAGAATCAAAGCAACAGTCGGATGGAAACTGTGAATGCACATTGTGCCGGTGTGATAGCTCGGCAGCTAAAAAGGGAGACCAAATATAAAAGAGGTCCAGCTGCCTCACCCTTTCTGTCGGTACACAGGCATGTCCAGCATCGCTTTCCGAGGGAACAGGCGGAGCAGTTTGAGGACCTGCTGCTTCCAGGAAACCAACCTTTTCTTGTGAGTTTCTGTGAAAGCCTGAAAAAAAGAAAAAGGCAGCAAGAGAAGAAAGGCTTCAGACTTTCAAAAAGCATTAGCAGAGCTTCGAAATGTGCTTTTAGGTATTGGGGGAGGTTTTAATGCCAAAGGCAAGTTCTCCTCTCCAGTGTAAAAAACAAAAAAGTTATACTTTCTGAAAAAGGTTTTATTAATGACACGTATCTCATGTTGAAAAGCGACATGAGATGCATGTAAAAAAGAATGATTTATGCACACAGCTTCTCACCTCATGCGTCAAACACTTCTCAATTAGCTGAAGGTAGCAGCTGATATTTTCCTCATCTGGCCTTGACACCAGCAGCTGGGTGCACACTGGAACGAAAGAGCCAGAGTGAAACCGGGAATACAAGATGAGTACAATACGAAGACACATAAATATGCCTGTCAGGTAATAGGTCACCGAGTGGCTGTAACGGTTTAAGTATTTTATAAGTGGTTTTGAAAGTCATTGTGGTGAGATGTGATTTTGACCACCGTTGTTTGGCTTTGTTCATTGTTATGCTACCAATCAACAGCACACAATGAATAACCAAATCCAATGTTAGCAAATTATTTGCAATCTGCAGGAAACCAAAAGCACACTCGTCTTACCTTTACCCATGACGCGGGTGAACTGTCCAGCAATATCGCCATCTGAGATGGGTGTAACCGACGAGTCCCCGTCACACGGCGGTGGGTTGTGGGACTGGAAGCCCTCTGGGGCCGCTTCCTTGTCTGCTCCTGGTTTCGCAGCATCTGAAGGGGAGGCGGAGGAGTCCAAGGCGGGCTGAGCCGCACTGGGGGGACTGTAGGCCTTGATGGGCGTGATGATGATTTGCTGCAGTTCCGTCAGGGCGTTCCGTAAATTTCCCCCTTCCAAAATATCCTAGCAAGAAATGGCAACATCAGTGTGACATGCTGCAATCATTCACCAAGTTTATTGCTCATAAGCAGACAAAAGAATTCCATGCTGTCGACACAGATTTGGATGTTATTAGAGCAAATATTTGCATCCCTGAAATGTGTTCCTAGAAGACTGTGACTCCCTCCCAGCTTAACTCTGAAGCTGCCAGGAAACAAGAGTGGGAATTTTCTTATGAATCTAAATCAAGAGTCACATGACCGTCAGAGTGCGTACTTGAGTGCTTTTCGATCAGTATCAAGTACAATTTCATTAAGTCAAAAACATCGATGTCTCTTTCTACAGCATGAGAAGCAAACTATCACCCCCATCTGAACATTTGAATTACCTTTTCTAAGGACTTGAGGACACTCTGTCTCTCTCGCAGTTTCTGGATACTTAGCGCAATCTTGTGCCTCGCTCCTTTAGTGACGTTCTAAAAAGGAAAGACAGAAAAATCACAAGAAGGTATGAGAAGCACTCGAGTCATTTTTGTGGAAACACTGAGCAATTTATACAGTTACTAAATAACAAACCTAATCACCATCTGTTTCATTAAAGCCAAGGGGCAGAAGCAAAATCGCACAATTTGTATGTGTGACTGGCTCACTATAACTGTAGGGTGCGCTGTTTAATTTCATGCCTCATTGAGAGTTGATGTATCATCAGGTTTGAGGACAGTAATGTTCACAATTGATAAGGAGTGTAGAATAATCAAAGTCTGGCCCCCGCGTGTTGAAAAGGGAGGCTTAGAAACCTGTGACTCCAGGTGCTGCTCTGTGAGAATCATCATCTCCTCATAGGTCATCTGGGAGAAAAGTGATGCATATTTATGAAGGCGGAGACTCTTCAACCATGCAGGCACATCTAGAACAACAGGAATTAAAAGTTTAGAAAAAGCATGTTCTATCGAGCAACCACTTTTACCAATCACTCGTTTCTGTTCGAGAACCAAGTCTGACCTTTCATGCCGCTGCCATCCTCCTGGAAGGTGTTGCGGGCGGAGCCCTGATCTTCTGTCTGCTCGCTGCCTGAAGAGGCCACGCTGCTCTGCGGTGAAAGGGGCGCGTGGTCTGTTGGTATGAAGTTTTGCCGCCCTCCCGTTTCATCCTGACTACCCCATTCAGAGCCACAAGCTTGTGGACTGGAAGGAATAATGGACATGGACTTCTTCAGAGGGCTTGGCTGCATCTGCCCACCCAGACCTGATGAGAGAAACAATGAAAGCATGAACTTAGTGGATTTAAATGTTACACAAGGTTTCTTTGTAACACAACTGAAAGCCTGCATTTGTCTGTTGTCCACAATAAAAACACACAGGGAGAACGCGAACCATCAGTACCTGTATTATTGCTGTTAATGGGTGATGACATCCCTCCTGGAAAAGGCATGTGTCCGTTCTGGCCTGCTGGAGACGTGCTGGATGAAGGGGACTTATCATGCCAAGCATTGCCAGGGTCCAGAGCCTCCGCAGAGTTGGGCCATTCATCGGAGCCCTGGCGTGGGTGGTACGGGCTTGGTGGCGCCCGGGGTGCATAGCCACCGGAAAGGTGCTCTTCCAAGTGGTTAAGCCACATAGCCAGAGAGGTGCGATCATCCAATGTGGTGGCGGGATGGATGAGTGCGTAGGACAGCAACTGTCTGCTTTCTTCCACAAACAAACTACTCTCTATTGTGTGACTCAACACCTTCTGCAGCAGCTTCATGTATTCACATTTGGCTTCACTGTTACGTGGCTGCAGCAAAGGCAGGTGGGACAACAGCAAGGACACCACTTTCTCTTTTGGCTCCTGGTGCCACTGGCTGACGATTGCTAATGACAAAGGAGAAACCAAGAATTCCATCAGAAATCTTTATAAATAACACTTTTCATTATCATTAAACAGTTCAATACATGTCGAAAAATGACACTGAAAGTCCCAGCTACCTGCATTGTTGGCCTCAGCTTCAAGGATGTGGATCTCTGTGCAGTCTGCCAGCCAGTGTTCAAGGCAGATGTGTAAGAAGCGAGCCTGGGTGCGGGACACCCGCTTCAGGAGGGACAACAGTGCCACCGTCTGTTCACACTCATTCCAGCCTTTGAACCAGTCTGTGAGGACACCTACCTGGTCTCGAAACATCATGGCGTGTCTCCTGATTAAGGAGAACAGGAATGTGTGGATTGTGAGGGGGCTACTGGGAAGGCTGCTCTCTGGTACACAGACAGGATGAGTCCAGCCCCGCACAGCGGGGTTATAATTTCAACAGTCCTGGGATCCCCTCAGACTGCACCGAGGGGCCCTCACATGGTTCAGGTGCCGAGGGAACTGCAGACTGGAATGCTGTGGGGATTTTTGTGACGATCCTTTGGGATGAAGGTTTTTTGTCGGCTGGTAAACTGTGGTGACACAAGCAGAAAAAAAGAGATTTCACTCTGACATGTTTGAAATCCATCCGTGTGTGCAACCAAAGGAACTTAAATACAGACATTTTTTTTACTCAACTATATTCCTACTGCATTTTTTTGGAATCTTAGGCACAGAAAAACTACTTCATTATAAATTTCTTAAAACCTTTTCCATTCGTTTATTACAAGCAAGATCACCAGCACAACAGCTTCTAACTCTAATGAAGCAGCAGCAGCAGCAAAGGGCTTCAAGAAGCAGCTATTCTGTGAAATGAGAATTGTAATTGATGCACACAAAGGCGAAAGCAAATGTAAAATGACAGGAATGACCAACTTCAAGCTGAAGCTTCAAAAAACAACAGGAACAACTAAAGTGCTCCTGACTGACTATTGCTGTGGACCTCCAAGACAACTTCCAGATTTTGGAAAAGGAAAAGCACGACTACACAGCAAATACTAAGATGGTGGATTCCTCAGGAGATAATCTCTCTTTGTGTAAACAACTCACTGTGTAGACGACTGTATTATTTGGCAAATATCTATATAAATAAGCCTGAAGAATTTTAGAAGTAAGTTGGAAATTATTTGATCATATTGAAGGTGTGTGTGTGTGTGTGTGTGTGAGAGAGAGAGAGAGGGGATTGCACAATTCTGAAAACATCAACTATCTCATGCTTGAGGCTTGTGTTGCTGCCTGTGGCACAGTGTGCAGAAAGAATGTATCCAATTAAAGACCAGCAAAAACTCAAAGAAAATATCTCGCTGCCTCTAAAAAAACAACACTTCTACGTCATTATCATGACCTTTAACACACTTAAAGAAAACCCACAATGTCGTACTTCAGGACGTGCAAGCGAGAGGTTTTGACCCCAGCCTTGATGGCATAACCGTCATTAAAATCATGGATGGGCCTAAAAAAAGAACAGCGCGAACAAAACAGCTAAAGAATCTCGCAAATCTCAAGTCCTTGGAGGGAAAATAGGAAAGAAAATCTCCCCGAGGCATTTGAAAGACTCACTGCAGACTCAAGAAGTGTTTACATGTTGTGATACATGCTGGAGGGAGTGTTATTGACAACTGACCATGCAGGGGGTCTTGCTTTTGCTTCAGGCCATTTCCTTTTTGTTTGAAACCACATCCGACAGAAGAAAACAATTCTTATAACAATTACTGAAGCCAGACTTCTTTTTTAAAGCACTTATAGCAAGCCACTTTCACCAACATTTTGTATGCCACTATAGTTTTGTTTACAGAAGTCTATAAATTTTGTCGATAAAGCTCAAGAATTTCTTACATATTACTAATGAATTTACATACATTATGTTGCAACTTCACAAACAATTACATCTTAGTTTTTCTGTAATGACTGGATATGGCTGAAAAACCTCAAAACGTAGTTAAAGCTTACAGACAATGGGTTGTAAGAGTTTTTACATGCACAGCAATCACAGTAAAATAAGTTATTGAGATAATGAAAGCAGCTTTGATAAAGCATTTATCATCACACCAAGTCTTGATTTAAACCTTAGATTTAAAAAAGACAGAGACTTTACACGCCACGTTCACCTTCGAAGTTCAGATTAAATTTAGATTCGAGAAATTTGCTTCAATTGGGCGAAGTGTTTGACATTTCACTACGAGTTTTATCTCTTGGTTGAGATTACTGCTGATGGTGCTGTCGGTGCTTTGGTCACAGCATCACGATAAGGGCGCAAAACAAGTCATTCACAAAAGGTGTGCCAAAGTCGTTAACGCACAGATAAGAGACAGGTCAATAACGCCGACAGCGAAAGCATGTCGAGAACTGCACCACAACCTGCTGCTACCCAATGAATAAAACTCGGCTCTGGCTTGAACATACGACAGCTAATAATAGAGTAGGTTAGCAAATACACAGGCGCCGTATCACTTACTCAGACAGGAGGAACGTTAGCAAATAGTTACATGTTGAAAATGCTAACTCCCAACACTGCAAACCGTAGCACCTGTAACATTACGAGCCGTGCTACTTCTGAAAGAGCACATTTACAGAGAGCCCGTGTGAAGTCTGTGCAGCCAGCTGTCGCCAGGTTGTTATAATCGCTGTCAGATTAATGCAGCGGTAACGAAACATTACGCCCGGCTGCTCAGCCTTACATAGCGGTTAGCCCGAGTTAGCTCGGTCGGCCTGATGAAGGATTCGGGATTTGTATTGTTTTTCGTTGACGCTGTTGCTGCCCTCTTTTTTCGCCGTTTTCACTCCCTGCGTGGCGAACAGCGGCGTTAAAATGCACTTTTAAACGACACACGGGCTCTGACGTCAAGCAAGCATAAAGTTAGGAGGGTGGTGGTTCACAATAAAGACACTCGGAGGATTTGTTGTTTACCTTTTGTCAGTTGTCAGTGGTTAGCCGGCTAGGCTAAAGTGCTAACGCATAGCTCGCTCGACGCTGGGTAGGGGCTGCTAAGTGCTAGCGCTAGCCTCTTAGCTAACAAGTTTTGCTAACAGATGCAGGAACGCTAGCTTAGCTGTAAAGAAGCGTAGATTTCGGTCCCATACGTGGTATTCTTTAAGGATATTCCTTTACAGCGGCGCGCCTCTGTATTTTCACGCAAACCATGTTGAAGACTTTATGTACAAAAAAATGTGAGTTGCAATACAGATAATAAGGAGTGTACGCCTGGAGAAATCTACTTCGATTTTGAGTTGACGTAAGACGTGGGCTCAACGTCATACGTCTAGACGTACGTGATGTTCCTCCCACAGGCTTTTTTTTTTTTTTTTAAAAAAGCGACTCTCGTTATCCAGAAGCGACCGTACATCCAGTTCACCCAGTAGTCTTACAGTGGTGGCAGTGACGACATGAAAACAAGAAATAAACAAACAAAAAAAATAATGAAAGAGTTTGAGAATCAAAGAAAAATGGCGCTGATACATTTATTTTAGTATTGAAGAGTGAGTGGGTAAGATCATGAGAGAGGACATTCAGGGATGTTAAAATATGGAAAATTTGACTGAAACTTATCAACAATATTTATATTTCAGTTAATGGCTAATAACTGATATTTACCGAAATGGATATAATCTCAATACACTTCAGTGTCTCCAAAAATCCACCTCAGCACATACTGAAAAATAGACATAACTGTCACCAAGCTGGAGTCTTTTATTTGTCACATCTCCACATGTGTATTTTCACATCTTATCTGATCTGAACTTGTCATATGTAGGTTGAATATGTAACTTTTTAGAAGACAGGCAGCACAACAGCTCAGTGGTCTGCACCTCAGTGCAGGAGACCACTCCTAATACCTGTAGTCAGTCCCATGACGGACTATTGACCTGGTTGCCTTTCATGAACAACAGAACGACTGCACACTCTCAAAACTGTAAAGTCATCTCTCTTTAAATTCCTCCCCCTCTATGAAAACAGGATGTGAAAGTAACAACATACAACATGACCTGACACAGGATTGAAAATTTGCGCTTTAAGCCTGAGTCTCTTCTATCACACTAACACACATAGGTTTTATTTTTCCGGTGTGTTTCCTCCTGAACACATTTCATATGCATTAAAAGACTGTCAGACTGTCTCATACAACACACAGCTGAGCTTGCACACTGCTGTCATCCTGTGTTGGTGGAAAGAGGAAGAGGCATTGATGCGTGCTCCAGCACTGTGTCTGCCCTCCCCCTTGCCATCTTAAGGAAGCTCTCTTGACGGTGTGAGAGTAGCTGTCAGTCTGTCGCAAACTGTTTTGGCAAGGCGGTGTCACCCCGAGAACATAAAGGCAGAGAAGCATCCTCGGAGAATGGTAGGTAAAACTGACGCAATCGCTCGAAAGTTTTCTCCTTTCCGTTGAAGTGCACGATTTCTGATGATCTGTCATTCACACGTTGCTCTCTGTATGTTTAGGATTTTTTTTTTCAACCATTCCAACACGAGACGACCATCCCCCTCGCTTCTTTACACAGGAAACTGCTCTCTTGCATGTGGCTGCAAAAACATTTCCTGCCCTCAATATGTCAGAATAGTGTTTTAAATGTTTAATGCATCCATGCGGGCTGAATAGAGACCTCTACATCTCAACACATCTCCTACCTTCTTTTCTGCGTTTCTATTTCCGTCTCGTCGTCCAATTCAGCCTAATTTTCACAGAAGCACCGGAGATGTGTGTGTATATATATTTTTACATCTTTCTCTCAGACTGACACAGTTTTGTCCTTACAGTCGAGCGCTCTGGTTGTGTGTGAAGTGGATGAAAGCCTGAAAGACAAACTGAAAAAGTTTAGATTTCGAAAAGAGACCAACAATGCTGCAATACTCAGTGAGTACTTCTTCCTGATGGTAACTCCACTCGCATGTCTCCATTAGAAGACAACTTTGTCTGGAAAATATCAGTCAACTTAGGCTTTGATTTATTGAATGCATACAAGATATCTCACTCATTCATTCATGTTTATTTCCCTGTAATTTTATTTCAACACTTTTTTATTTTGAGGGCTTTTGTTTCGTTTTGTTTCATTTCTTATATTAATTTAGTTTTTGATGGTTCTAATCCATTTTTTGAATTGCCTGTGATGTTTGTTCACAACCTTTTGGTTTATTTGCTGAAGGTAGTTTCTAAAAAATGTAGTAATAAACCTGACAGTATTATAATATTTTTCTGATCAATGTTTTAGCTAATAGTTTTGATTGTCTTGTTGTCTCTTGTTCAATCACTTTATCAATAATTTGAGCACTTTGACTTTTCTCCCTGGATCAAATGTTGAACAGTTTAGATACAAATTCAAAACAGAGTGAAAGGATAAAAATTAATTTTCATCTTTAGTGAAAATCGACATGGCGAAACAGCTTGTGATCCTCGAGGAGGAATATGAGGTGAGCCAGTTTAAGGATTTTTTCATTTTTAAAAAAAGGTATTTTGCATTAAAGGTCATTCACACACAACTTTGTCTCTCAGGACATCTCGCTGGATGACCTACGAGAGGAGCTTCCAGAGCGGCAGCCCAGATATCCAAACTGAATGTCTTTTGAGTAGCTGCTGAGTGTGATGTGGTGGATGTGCAGCGTGGATGTCAGTGTTTCACCTCTCCAACAGAAGCTCTCCTTCCTTGACACTGATGCACGTTCATCGTCTACAGCTACAAATATGTCCATTCTGACGGCAGGGTGTCTTATCCTCTGTGTTTCATATTCTCCAGTCCAATGGGTGAGCAACACACACACACACACACACACACACACACACACACACACACACACACACACACACACACACACACACACA
>JAUESE010000020.1:17812966-17827142 GCA_032274725.1 Malacoctenus triangulatus
TGGTTTGTGTACCTTGCAGGATGGGGGTGAAGAAGAGGCTCCGGTGCGGGTGCTCATGAAAGCGGACGCTTCGCGCAGGGAGAGTCTGCAGGCCGAGGCTGAGGTGGACCCCATGGACGGAGAGCAGACGTGGCCAACGGAGACGGAGCTGCTGGAGGCTGAAGGTACAGAAAGTTACAAAATTTGTTTATACAGTCAAACCAAACCAAATCAATGGTTTAACAACACATGGGACTGTTTTTATTTACCTTTTAGAGGCAAGAAAGAACAAACGTGTAATGAAAGTCCCCAAAGGAACGTCAGACTATCAGGCCATGTGGATCGTTGATGAAGACGAGGACGAGAATGGTGACCTGGATGAAGAAAGCAGTGATGATGATGATGATGACATGATGGATGAAGCCATGGATCGAGATGACGAGGAGATTAACTCTCAGGTACACTGATCTGAAGTATTTTTCACATCTGTACTGTGATCATAGATGAACTGAATCAAATCAGGAAACCTCCTCCTGTGATTGTGATTTGAAAATGATGGTATATGACTCGGAGACGAGCTGCGTGAATAAACAGACTTGAGAAAACTTAACTTGTTTTGCAACAATGCAGACCCACTGCGAAACTGTGCAACCAAACAAGAAAAAAAACATTTTGTTTGTTCCTTTTGATTTTTGTGGATTCAAATGCAGTCATAAACACACATAAAAAATAACAAACATAAAACTGATTCCCAATGTGAACCTCATTAGTTCCTGACCCATTTCTATTTAGCCTTAACACACCTTTAGGGTTGGTTTACACAGCTGTTCCTTGTTGTCACGGTGACAGAGCAGCTGGGGTCAGACAGTGTAATCTTACTGCGGATGATGATGATGAGGAAGAGGAGCGGCTGTGATGTGCCGACGGTGCATACGTGACCCACGGTCAGTGCACCTCTCTGCTTGGAGGCACTGTTTGTTTTCTCAGTGTCTGTCTGCAGCCTGCAGTGCCAGGCTGCTCACCACAACAATAGTGTTTGGAGCAGGAGTCCCGAGAGAAGCCTCCTGACTTCCTGTCTTGTGAACAGAACTTCCCGTCGGGACGAAGGGAGGGGTCGACCATTTATTTATTTCCAGCACTGCTTGAAAAGAAGCCGGGGAAGCTCTCCTTATGCAATGGGTTCATTGCGATGTGGGATTGTTGTTAGCATGCATTTGATGTCAAGGTTAACACACAAGAGTATGCATCGAGCAAAGGGTAACAATGGAGGAAAGGGTACTTCAAATGATAATGATTATTATTGCTGCAGCGAGGATGTTGGAAAGGTTGTGAATCAGCCTCACGCTGGGAGCTTTTCCTCTCGTGTGTCTGGCTTCTCCTCTGATGTGCCAGTCCAGGTATCACTGCGACACGTCGGGTTTGATGATTCATTTCCTGGTACAAACGCATCATCAAAGTTGAACTTCTAGACATTTTTTTGATGAGAGTGGATGTCCTGGACTCCGGTCGGTCACCTGCTCGCGTCCTTGGAGAGGCATTAGAGTCAAATGTATGCAAAACAAGGGATTCCGTCGTTTGGATTCTCGCAACCTCGGATCGCGTTCAGTCACAGACTCGCTCAGCTCAGTCAGTAAGCTTGGACTCTCAAAACATTGTTCACTTGTTGTGGCTCAGCTGCTCTTGGATTTTTGTTTGGCTCTTTTCACAGTCACAATCTGTTTTGACTGTTTTTGTTTTCCCAACATATTTGTTGAGGTATTGTTTGTGAGTTCTGTGAAGGGGAGCCACACTTTTTTTGCAGATTGGCCCTGTAATGTAGTGGTGAAACCTGAGTACTGGAAAGCACAGTGAGACCATGTTGGTTGTCTTTTTCAGGATGCAGATTCATGCTGTGCCTCAGATGAAGACGACGACGATGAAGAGGAGGAGGAAGAAGAGGTGTGCTCCACAGAGAGGGCCGGAGCAGATCAGCGCTACGATGAGCACATGGATGAAGCAGCTGAGGAAGAAGGTTTAAAGCTGTACAGGGAAGCTCGAACCCATCAGATGTTTCCCGACGAGGTGGACACGCCCCTCGACATCGCTGCGAGAATCAGGTCGGCCATGTTGTCTCTGCTCGCTGTGATCGTTTGAGCCTTGTTGTGCCGTTGGCAGTTTGATCACGCCGTGACTCTGTATCTCCAGGTTTCAGCGCTACAGGGGGCTGAAGAGTTTCCGCTCTTCACCCTGGGACCCGATGGAGAACCTGCCTCTCAACTACTCGCGCATCTTCCAGTTCCAGAGCTATGAGCGCACACGCCGCCGCATATTGGCCGAAGCAGCAGCAGAAGAGGAAGGAGCCATGGTGATAAGAATGGAAAAATTCAGTCCATACTTTCAGTTCACATTGTTTGTGTTTACTCACTGTGTCTTCTGTCCCACCTCCAGGACGGCTGGTATGTCACACTGCACGTCATTGATGTCCCATTCTCTGTGATGGAGAGCGTGCAGGCTGGCAGACCTCTTGTGCTGGTGTCTCTCCTGCCGCATGAACAGAAGGTGCTGACATCCTGAAATGTGTTTTTGAATTCATTCAGGCACACTGGAAGCAGAAGCTGAACAGTGTTATTGTTGGTGAGGTTTCTGGCCTCATTATTGTTTCCTCTGTGTACAGATGTCAGTGATGCACGTCCTGGTGCAAAGACACCCCAGCAACACGGAGCCCATCAAATCCAAAGAGGAGCTCGTTTTCCACTGTGGATTTCGAAGGTTTCGTGCCTCTCCGATCTTCTCCCAGCACACGTCAGGTAGAGCTCCTGTTCTAAAAACGCGCACCCACACACACACACACACCAAGATGAGTTCGTCAACTGCAAGAGTATTTAAGTGTTGAGATGTTCAGTCCTTTTTGAAAGTTTATAACTGATCACTGACCTGTGCCTTTCTCTAGCTGACAAGCACAAGATGGAGCGCTTCCTCAGGCCAGATGCCCCCACTGTGGTGTCAGTGTACGCGCCCATTACCTTCCCCCCCGCAGGCGTCCTGCTCTTCAAGCAGAGAAGCGACGGTACGATGAAAAGTCACGTTTCTACTTGAACCCAGTAGATTTAATTAGTGGCCAGTCTGCCTTCTCGTTGAACCTATGACCGTTCATCCTGCTCCCTGTTTAACTGTTTCATTTAATTATCCACTTTAGCTCGTTCTCTGCCGGCGTATTGAGCTTGTTTTCTCTTGATTGTGACTTTCTAGGCATCCAGGATCTGGTGGCTACAGGCAGTCTGCTCAGCTGCGACCCTCGGCGTGTGGTGCTGAAGAGGATCGTGCTGAGCGGACACCCATTCAAAATCAACAGGCGCTCAGCGGTGGTCCGATACATGTTCTTCAACAGAGGTAAGAGGATACAAATACACTACTTACTATGATTAAGGTGGCTTCTTCTTTATGCTCATACTGTTTTGTTTCTTCCTGTGGCAGACGACATCATGTGGTTCAAGCCAGTGGAGCTGAGAACAAAGTGGGGTCGGAGAGGCCACATCAAGGAGGCTTTAGGTGAGGAAACACACTGAACACAGGTGGAGAAAAGAGGACACTGTTCATGTAATCAGAAGTACAGATACAAGTGAAAACCAAACCAAAGGGAAAAATATATTCACTCAAGGAATAAGTAGTCAATTAGTAAGTAGTAAAATGATTCTCTCTTTATGACTTATGAGAGTCATAACGACTTTTTAGTAGTAAAAGTTGTGTTTTTATTTTGAATTCTGACTCATTATTCACTTTTTAGGTACACATGGACACATGAAGTGTGTATTTGATAATCAACTGCGATCCCAAGACACAGTCCTCATGAACTTGTACAAGAGAGTCTATCCCAGGTGGACGTACGACCCCTATGTGCCCCTGCCTTTACCCTGGTTGAAGAAAGAGAGCACAGTGGACTTGGACGACTTGGACATGGAGTAGTGGAACAGGTCCCGAGTTGGTGCAGTCACATGAAGCTTTCAGAAAGTGCTGTGTGTATGAAATAAAATATTTTGCCCACAGGATTGCCGCATGTGCTTTTTCTTTTCCTTGCTTTGACCACTAGATGGCAGTGATACACAAGTATTCAATAAGCTTTCACACACCAACTGAGCAAAAAGGAACTTTTTTTTCAAAAAGGGTCAAAAAATATGATATAAGTGACAAGTAACATACTAATAGTCAAGTGTGTGTAGGGTACTTTGATAAAAACAAATCCACAAGCAGTTTCCAAAACAACTGGCAGGTCAGGAATAATTTTAACATAATTCATGTTTAAAGATCATTACTCTGGCAGCTCTTTGAAGCCCTGCTCGACTGGCTGAACGCCTGCAGCCGCAATAACATGTAAGAGCTGGGACAAAATCCCTCTACAGATAATGTCTGGCACATTTAAAGAAATGCAATCATGGAAAAAAGATCACCCAAGTTGTGCTTTTAAGCCTAAAAGAAATTCCAAATTGCAATGAAACGGTTATTAAGATTGGGACAAATGGCAGTTATCGGTTTTAAGTATCGATATAATCTTTTATTGCAAAACATCCCTGAGTGGTCTTGACCCGACTGAATGCAGTATGGAGCAATAGTGGTGCAAAATCCGAGACCTCTAATAGATGCAACTGCAAACATTACATCATAGTGAGGGCAAGAGAGCAAACGAATGCTCCAAAAAACAAGTATTTTCCAAACACAACCCTGCCTGCTTCCTGCCCAAACACAAGCCTGCCACATTCCCTGATGTCATTTATAAGCAGAGAGCCTCACACTCTATGAGCATCTAAAAATATGAGTACTGATAATAGTCTACCGCCGTATAGCCGCATTCAGCCTCACTTGCACACACTGTTCTTTCTCCATGGTGGTCTTGCCCTGACCTGCAGCCTCCTTTTCAGCACTCGTCTACATACTCTCGGATCACGACCTCTCTGTTGTTTTGAAAGTGAAGCTGAAATGCGCCACGGTTTTGTGTCCTTCCCTGCGACATACTTGCTTGCTCTAGGAAAACACTGATTTATGAATCGCAGTATTTATCATAAAAACTGAGCTCTTGCATGCCTGCAGCAACATGAATCATCGTAAGATTCTGTTGGGACTGCACCACAGAGGCATGCCAATATGTCTGGGAAACCAGGAGGTGAAGACTTGGGGATGGAGAGGAGAACATGATCCAAGAAACGAAGGGGAACAAAAGTTCACTTCGTGCATTTTTGTTTGATTACAGTGGAAAAAGCTGCTGTAAAAAGATAATACAATCGAGAAAGACAAATGTCTGTATTGCCCATGGGGGGCAAGCTGGGAACTCTGCACAGTTTTGTGGTAACACTCAATTTATTTCCTACTTTGCTCTTCTTTTTTCCAATATATTAAGACAAGGGCATGCTTGTGATGTGTCTAACACATCTTGTTAAAATGAAGAGAGGAGGGGGTGAACGCTGCTGGCCAGCAATCCATGCAGAGCGAAGGAAGGGGGGATTCAGTTTCCCCATGATGGAGAGGGCTCTTACAGCAACACATACAAAAATGGAACTGGATTTAGATGCACACACTACATTTTTCCCTGACACTATCAATTTGAAACAGATAAACATTTAGCTGTTTGGGGACCAACTGCAACGTGGTAAGGCTGAATCCAGCCCATAAGTGAAGTGTGTGTTTGGCACAGGCCACCCGTCGGAGGACGTGGATGCTGGTGACTTAGTGCTGTTTGGATCAGGAATGTCTTGTGGTTCCCTGTTGACTGCCACCACAGTTGGTTGGCTCTCAGCGAAGATATAATGGGTGAGAGATTTTTCCGTTGGATGTGGATACAGAAACGGAAGGAAAGAAGAGGGGCAGCGAGGGAGTGAGAGATAAGGACAAGAGTTAGTTCATGTTCAGCATGAATAAAAACCAGCGATGGAGGGAGGGAGGAAGGAGTCAAAGGAATGTAAAAAGAAAAGATGCATAGAATCTGAAAATTAAACTAAAACACTGGTGGGTGACAAAGAGAATGAGAGTGAAATGGAGGAGTGTGAGAGTCTGAGGCGGTGTGGGTGAGGGAGTAGGAGAGCGAGAGTGGCTGGCGTTTATGGATTGCAGATGTGGCGCTATGGGGTTTTGGCAGGGGCCATGCGCGCCTGATTCCTGCACCGGCTGGGTGGCACCGGGGTGAGAAGGAGGTCACTGCACCGCAACACACAGCCCATAAAACACCGAGTAGTAGAGAGAGAGAAAGAGAGAGAGGGAAGAAGGCCCCAAATACACACTGACACAGGCCTGCAGGGCAATGGGGGCGAGCAGATTACATTTTGGGTTCACTCACACAAAGCCAGAGCTAAACATCCCATACATGCCGAGTCAGGCTACCAGGAAGGACACAGGCTAATGCACAACACTTAGCGTGAAGTTCACAGCTGGTAAGCTTATCTCCCCACCAAAAGGACGATCCATCTGTGAAAGCCTCCCCAACCCTGAAAAATCACAGTATCTCCACTGCTTCAAGAAAACTCACCACTTCTCTGCTTATTAACGCTAAATTTATTACAAATACTTTCTACAACATTGCTAACAGGAAGTCCGCCAAGTGCAGAGGAAAAGTGTTTATCCTGCGATTTCACCTCTATCCTTTACAGATGGCAGTTAAGATACAGAAGCTGATCTTAGCAAAACTGCACATCAATCGAACGTACATTGGTTTGATGGGGCTCCAGGACGGGGATGTCTGTCGTGTAGTATACACTACAGTTATTTAGTTCCTTGCAGAGTTCACAGAGTCGCTCGCACACTAAGAAGGCAACTTCACATTGGAAAAAAATATGCCTCTGATCCACTTTCAAATCACTGTTTATGCAAATACATAATAGTAATCATATCAAGTTAGAAGCAACAAAAAGCACATGTTTCTGCAAAGATCTTGTGTGACACCTAAGTTCAATGCATGCGGCTTCCTGCAGCTTAAATATAACTCAATGTAAATATTTTGACAAATTCGTGAATTTCGATCAGCTCAGTGTTCAGATTTGATCCTATTCAGAGACAAAGGTGGTTTGTTATGTTCTTTGCACATCACTTGTTGACTTTTAAGATATAAAAACTTCAGACTTCAGAGAAAGGACGACATAGGGTAAAGTTTGTATGAAAGTATGTGTGACAATTTGATTTCTGTGGTGGACTTTCATTTTTTGTCCAGAGTTCACCTCTCACCACCTATTACCTGTGGATAATGAGGGTACAAATAAGTTTATAAAGTTTAAAAAAAAGCTTGACTTCATGCAAGATTTGAGAAAACTGAGCACTGATTTCAGTGCAACATAAAACCCAATGACCGCACTGCTATCAAATAGTAAAAACAAACTGTGACAGGCCAAAGTGTTTTTGGAAATCTGAGGCTTTCTACCTTTTTCAGAAAACTTTGAGGAACACCTCATTCGTGGTCCTGTTTGTGTAGGTGCTGCCTGACAATACTTGCATATTAGGTCAGCTCTGTTTTTCTCTTTCTTGTGATATCCTTCCTTCCCTCCGTTGTTCCCCCTTTTTCTCCCTCTTAGCCTGGTCCTGACTCCCTGGTTCCTGGTGCCTGGCCAAGGCCTGTGTCCCTGGAGGAGCCAGAGAGGAGATGGAGAGGGGCAGCAAGGGGGTGCGGAGACCGACTCCAAAACCACAGCTGCAGCAGCCTCTCCTCTCCTTTCCTCCACTCTCCTCCCTGCTCCCCTCTCATGCCCTCCCTCCTTGCCTGGCACACTCCCCAGGTCTGCCATTAATCAGAGGGGAAAGGGGTATTTTAGTGCACGTGTGTTTGTGTGCGAAGAACAAGGAGATGCTGATGGTGTGAGTAGCTAAGTGAGTGTTTGTGTGTGCTGATACAGAGCTGGATGGGTCGGCAGTGATGGTATGGAGACCAGGATCTCACAACAAAGCTGGAGAGTTCACCCAGAGAACAAAAGGAGGAGGGAGGGAGGCTGACAGACAGAGAGCCTGGTGAGCAGATTGGGACTGCCAGTGACTCCAAGGAAGAGGTAGACAGATGATGTGCAGAAGTTTTCAGCGTCACAAAAGGTCATCGCAAAATGTAAAGCAAGTCCAAACTTTACATGTAACAATGTGAAATCACTCTCATTGAGATTCATTTGCTGTGAAACCACCTGCATGCAAATATGTGATACGTTCACTAGGCCATGACCTGAGATGTCAACGAATTACACCAAGATTTCCTTTAAGATGCACAGAGCTGAGCTACGCTTCCTCCATCACCCTCTGATTATCCAGGTGGGAGTAAAATCTCAACAAAAAAAAATTCCAACCTGCTCTGCTTTCACCCCCCAACGGGCCTCCCAGAGTGCTTTTCTGCTGACATCACCGCACAGAGACCTGGCAGGCCAATCTCTCCCCGGCTCTATCATTCCCTTCTGCCTGCTTCCTGCCCTCATGATGTCACACACCATATGGTTTTCAGCAGTATCGAGCCGGAAAAGAGATTTAGTCGGTGGAGAGGAGAAGGAGAGAAAAGGAGGAGGGCTGGGACGGGCCGCAGGTTGGACGCAAGAAACAAAAGGAGGTGGAGAGGGAGGCGGGAAGACGGGGAGGTGAGGCGAGGGGGCGAAGGGTTGCATTGTGTAAGGCTAATGAGGAGGGACGAGGGAGCACGGACCACGCACCGGCCAGACATGTGCTGAACATATACCCACAGCAATGGCATGCACACCAACGCACGCACCCGGAGACACACACATTAGTCACTGATACCCGCACCGAGGCTCAGGGAGAGTAATCCAACATGATCATGCCAGCAAGTCAGGCTGACATGTGTTTCTTATCTTACTCAGTTTTAATATCAACAAAATGTCCTCCTATTGTACGTTATTGCAGATATTAAAGCCACAATCATTGTCGGAAAGTTAAAGGAACTATAAACAAACCTTCCATGTTCACACTGAATAAGAATCAGAATCAGAGTCACTTTCCAGAATGGGAATCTTTCTGTGCCTGAGAAGAAAGGTCATTTCGCAGCATGCCACATCACCTAATGATTAAAAGTTACAGGTATGGTGGTTACATGTAAGTACTGGTAGGGCTAACACCTAAACCTAACCCTTCCTGTCTTCCACATTTCTTCATTATGAAAGCCTTGAACACAGTTATTTGTTAGAATGTGTAATGAAGCTGAAGTGCCTGATGCCAGATGCTAAGCTCACAGCTATCTGTAGAGCCAGGTCAACCTTAAGTCTCTGGCTCTGAACAAATCTGTAACTCCACTTGCTATAACTTCCTCTGAGACACAGTGAAAAGACATTTTTGCCTCATATGAGACGCTCACTTTAAAACAATGCAATATAATGGTAGATATCATCATTCATCACAGGGCCTTTAAGCACCATTTAGCTTTCCCCAGCTTTCATATTGTGTTTTTGAATCACTCCTTCCATCATCATCCTTTCGACACAGCAGGTTTTACAGAAAAACGCGCAGTAAAGCGACTGTCTGCCTGCTCAGCAACAAACAGCTGAAAAAGTTGGCAAACACCTGATGAACATAATAGAGCATTCAGCTGCTGAAGAGCCAGATAGTCCCCTGAGGAGATGGTGGAGAGCCAACAACAGCTCAAAGGAGCCTGAAGACCGGGCTCCCATTTATCCAGTGGCAAGAGACACCAAAGCAGCATCAGTCTCATGTTTACACACAACACTGTCGACACACAGCTCAGCTTGGTAGCTGCTTCTGTACCCTTGGTAATGTTACACGATTCTCAAGTCTTCAAGAACTAATGGGACAAAATAACACAAAATAATTTGAAATGGAAATTCAGGGAGAAAACCAGGAGGCCAGATCTAGACCCCGTCTGGCTCCTTCTGATGTGGCAGAGTAGTGACTCTGCTCCAAGCTCCTCCTGGTCAACAAAGCTCCTCAAAGATCAAGTCACTAGAAAATCACAGCACTACAAGAGGTAATACAGTCACACTCACCAAAGTAAGAGTTACCAATGAATTAGTGATCGAAACATCCAGGAGGAAACACACGTAGGAAAAGGAAGAACTTGTAAACTGCTGGCTAGGAATCAAACTCCACTCAACATGCTGTAAGGCAACAAATCGAACCACTGCACCACCATCCTTTCCCCGAAACCTCTTATCCAGTTCTAATGAAGGAAAGTTAACCAAAAATGTGATGGGAATCAAACATAATGGGGTGTCAGTGTCCTCAAACCAGAAACTATTTTGCATTCACGCATATATTTTCCTTTTTGGAACAGGCACAAAAATGTCGTCTCTGGCACTAATCATGATTTGATAATTGTCTATGACCGCTAGATGGGCAAACTAGAATAGCAACCAAACGCACACAACAGCTCGTCTCATTCAAATGACATGCTTTGCACGCCTGTGCACTAAAGCTGTCGAAAAAGTGCTCATTACAATGAATTAGGAGAGGTCTGTGTCTAAATGTTGAGCCTACCGTTCAATTTTTTGGTGGTGAAGAGAATCTGAAGCTGCAGGGGTGTGTGTCTGCTATGGTGAGGTGGTCAGAGCAAGCATCTGGAGATTTGTGTGGCGGTGTCCACTGGGAGGGATGACAGAGAGAGATAGAGAGGAGAGAAGGGTGATGAATGAGAATATCAGAGTGAGAGAGCCAGAGGTCTGGCATTTGGGAAAAGCGTGAAGCATTACGCTGATAAAGTCTGTTCCGAGGTGTTAAGATGCTTTTAGACTGTCCTGTACATTGTCCAGCTCTGTCTGCTCTGTGCTGGCAGCATGAAATGAAGCAATTATAAGGGGATTGCAATATTAGTCACTCGGAGCCTAAATTGAAACGAGGTGGTCCGGGCCTTAGGGACTTGGTGACCCTGCAACATATCTGATCACAGATGTCTGCAAAAGTTGGCTACAGTCGGTGCAGCCACTCTCTGTGTTTCCACATCCACCGAGCCTCAGCAAGATATACGCCGCGCGTAAAACTCGCAATGCTCACACGAGGAGAAGTGGTGGGAAAGGTGAGTGATTTAGAGTGTGACTGCAGACTGTTAAGGGATTTAGCCGTTCAGCCTGCCTTATCTCCGGCTCTGCTCCTTGACTGAGTGTTGCTCTATGGGAAAGGAGGCATGCTCAGGCTTTGGGATGGGCTCCCTGTTTGGGGCTCAGCGCTCGCAGCTTTAATTGAATCATTGCTTACAACCAGCAATTTGGAGGGTTTTTCAGTTCATTAAAAGTTCAGCAGTGCTTTAGATTACGGTATGCTGAATTGTGTTTTGACAGGCTGTAGTTTAATGTCCAGCGCAGGCCCCGGGAGGCTGATTGATTAGCAAGATAAAGTCTGTCTGGAAAGACAATAGCTGAACCCAGAGACACACAAAACAACAGAAAATAAGCAACATGCTGAAAGTGTTGTACTTCTTTTTATTTTCTTACTAAATTATGATTCATTTTTGGCTTCTACAACACTTCCTGCCATGAAGAGGTAGAAAGGCAACACGGGGTCGCAGACTCAAATTACAGCTCCCTAGCAACGACCAAACTGCTGATTTTCCTGCGACCCTTTCCTTATCTTGAATATAGCATGCATGACACTGCTAATCATATCCAAACCATTTAAAAGCCTTAATTTCAATCTGTCCAGCTGTATTGCGGCGTTCACTATCAGACAACAGATCAGCAGGTCTCATGCTTGGCTGGTACTCCTCATTATGTGTTGATGCTGCGCTCCACGGAACACGTGTCCTCCAAATAAATGTAAAGTATTCTTCATGATGCTTATGAAAACAATTTACATTCCTGTCTGGACCATTGACACTTGACAGGGAAAACAGTTGCGACATACTTTGGCTTATGTAAAACCTAATGCGCCTGACTGCATCTCATTTTGCCTGTTTATTAATGGTTACAAGCCCATTGCATGTTTATGTGGCTTGAGAAGTTTTATTCTTAAATTACTTGAAATATTGTTCTGTGATAACAATAAATAATAAATCATCTCAGTAAGGGTTTTAAAATCATTACCATGATTATCACATAACTATTAAACAAAAACTGTTTTTTAGCTGGATTCTAAAGTCAGACGACTGATAATCATGCAGGTGTAAAATTGCACATTAAAACGGAAAGACCAGCCTGAAAAAAGACATGATTGCCCTGACATCACCGTACGTTTCCTTTGGTGTACTTTATTTTGGCCCATGTACCCTTGTGTCATTTCCTTGATATGCGAAATCGGTTGTCCCTCTGTCTTTGAGGTTATCATCAGTTCATCAGGAGGACATGGAAGTGAGAGACAATACCTTCCTCCACCTCACCGGGCTCTCGGGGTGGATCGGATCGCTTCGCTTCGGCACCTTGAACTCCAGTCGCTGCTCTCCTGCTTTATGAGATTGTCAGCTGCTGTTGTGATCAAAACAAACAAAAATAGGGCTCAGGCTGCTGAGTGATGGTAAAATAATTAGTTTCTACAGTCCTTCCAGTCCTTCTTGTTTGGACAGCTATGGAAAGATTTACATTAGAACCCTGAGTGGTAACGTAACAATGTCTTTAGATTCAGATAAAACACAAGTTAGAATCCCTGTTTGGAGAAATTGAATGAAAGCAAAACCGAACAGTGACATGATTAAAAAATAATACTGTTTGAGCTAACCTGCAGGATATGACTCATTCAAATCAGCTATAACTTGACCAAAGCATCACTCAACAATTTCCATATCAGTGCAGTGATAAAAAATTAATTAAAAAACAATGATAGGCCAATTTAATATTTTGCCATGTTTAACGTTATTCAAGCTTTCCAATACGTTGATCACTCATTAACGTAAATGAGAGAAGTGGATTAATAGAAACACCTCTTATTATCAAGAAATTTGAGCTCGTCATCACAACAGACTGAAAAGTCAACGATATTTAAACAGTGAAAAAGGAAACTTTATAATTTCAGTATAAACTGAACTGAAGGATCACATTAGAGCCCATATGTTCACCTAAAAGACTTTAATAAGTCACAGATACAGACACTTAAAACGTGTTTAGTACATTTGAGTATTTTTTACACGTTACAGTTTTATGCATGAATATGTATAATTATTTTCTTGATTTTCCTTCACTGCATTTTTTTCCTGAATAAAAAAATTTGTCACTCCAACATTTGAGCTGCTTATGTTGCCATTTTTTCGAAACTGCGTCTGAATATATCATCCTCGTGATGATGACCATCAAAAGTCCAGGGTTTGTCCACACGTCCCTGCACCGCTCGTCCTCCGGTCGGGCCTCAGTGGGGTTTGCTGCCATTGGGTGTCGCTGTGCGCGCAAAGTCTCCGCCGGCACGTTTGGTCCGACCGGACCCCAACGCAGTCTGAAGTGTCAGATAGTCTCGTTAACACGTGAGAAATCCAGAGTGTGGAAGAGGGTGAAAGAGGGGGAAACCGGGAGAGTCGGGACTCACCAAATTACGCGGAAGAGAGGTTCGGAAAGAAAAGAGGAAGAGGCTGGAGTCGGAAGGGAACTGCGGACTTCTTAATGAGGGAATGTGGGAAAGGAGAGGAGAGACGCGGCCAGAGCACCAGACATGAGTCCGAGGTAAGCCCGGGATACGGCGCGGAGGAGGCAGGGATGGCGCGGAGCACACGCGTGGTCACTCAGTGGCGCAGTGAGCAGCTCGTAGCGGATCGCAGGGACGAGCTCACGCTGATTTAGAGGCGCTCCCCCTCAGGTGTTTCATTTAGAGCCGGTGGGATGCGGCTCCTATCGAAGACAGCCGATCAGAGCTGGATCATGGCCCGAGACTCATCCGATGACGGCCTCTTTGTGTTTATTCTTTAGTTTCTGTCGATCCTATGAATCTGTAGGGGCAACACGTAAAGGCGTTTCAGTTCTGAGCACCTTCGTGATGCATGAACCGAGTTTTGAGAAGATAAAAGCAAATTGACCAGCAGGTCTTAAAAATAAACGCACGCTTTGAGTTTTAAAAGGAAGCTGAAGTTGTTTTGGTGTTATTTGTCACCTAATTAAATCAAAAAATATGATGACATCATTGTCAAGTGAAGACAAGAGCAGCTTTGAAGTGTTAAACACACTGTTTAAAGTGTGACGAGGAGGCCCTGATGCGCCCCGAGCTACTTTGATCAGCACATCCTCGCTCAGGGATGCTGTTTGGGCTCAGCCTCAACTCAAGGCGCTGACTGAAGGGCTTTAACAGCACAGCAGGTGGTTTACCTGAGAGAGAGAGAGAGAGAGAGAGAGAGAGAGAG
>JAUESE010000020.1:17878256-17895165 GCA_032274725.1 Malacoctenus triangulatus
CACACACACACACACACACACACACACACACACACACACACACACACACACACACACACACACACACTTTTTTCTTCCAAAAAAAGGGAGGACGGACTGATAAGGCTAGAGCTCAGGGCATGTGCTGGAGGAGACACCCGCAGTCGTTTGCTGATTCGTTCCCTCACTTGTAGTGACGGAAGAAGCAGGGCTGGCTGTCGTCAGCCTGGTCCAGAGCAGGAAGTGTGCTGGGGATAAGGCGGCCATGTGGCAGGATGTTATGGATTTCTAATTAGAGCAATTCATCTGTCAGCAAGGGCGCGCTTTCACTGGAGCTTTCGCTGGCCCTACTCTCACTGGACCTCAATACTTCACACTCCCAAATTCACCCACACTTTACACACACATTCCTCACACAGGGCGAGCATGAACATTCACACACCTCCCTGGGGGCTTCACAGTCATTGCTTGTCCAACATACTTCACTTTGGACTAACTACACCAGAGCAAATCATTCAATCACCACCGCTCACATCAACCAAACAGCCCAAAACGAGCTTAGGGGATCCCCTGGGAGATGTCTTTCTTCAACAGCATAAAACTACGATCGAGATAAGAACTCAGAAGTGCAGGAGGTGTAGCGAGTGGGAATGAAACCAGTTGTCTGCAGCCCTAAACACCCCATGATGCAGTATTCACAGCCTGCCCCGAGGCAAGTGATGCAGAGATTGGACTGCTTCCCTGGACACAAAGCGATCATGCTGCACTGGATGTTCCAATGGCCTTACAGTGCAGCGCAGAGAGAGAGCTCCCCGGGGAACAGACGCTGCTATTGTGTTACACCAGATATCCTGCTGCTGCTCTTTTGGACAGGAGCAGATTATCATACAAATAAACAAACAAGAAAAGGTGGGCTATGTGTCTGACGTGTGTATTTGGCTGCGTGGGTGTGTGAAAAAGTAAGTGACATGATAATAAATAATAATAGCATTATTCGTGAAGAAAGAAAGCTTAAAAAGAAATTTCTCCCAATTTGACAGTTTTGTATAGACATTGCTGGTCCCCTGATCAAACCTGAGCCATTATTTGTTGCTAAAATGTTAATTTGATTCTTAGAAAAAGAAAATAAAAATTTGATTTACAAATTAAAGTGAAAGACAGACTCTCAAGTTTCTCTATATGACTTTTTCTTGGTTAAGGAGTACTGATGATGGTTGAATGAAAAAATGGATGGATCTACCATCTTGGCCAACATGCAGCACCTAGCTCGTATTCACAACAAAATGAAAATCAACCAAAGGCAGGTTACACCCGACAGGTCCACACTCCATCACAGGGCAAACAGGAGACATGTGAAACATGTTTTGGACAATTTAGAGTCACCAGTTGACCTCATGCATGTTTTTGGACAACGGGAAGAAACTGGATTACCTAGAGAAAAACGCACCCATGCTCAGGAAGAACATGCAAACACTGTGCGGAGCAGCCAAACCCAGGTTCAAACCAAGAACAGTCAACACAATAGGCAACAGCACTAAACACCATAGCACCACAAACACCAGAACTTCCTAATTGGTCAGTATTTGCATTTGTCTGAATATTCTTTTGGCTCCAGGTTCAAAAGTTTTTCCCACCTGGAATTGCCCTGTTCATTCAAATGTTCCTGGCAGGTCCCCTCATCTGCTTTTTCAAATTGAATATGAAGCTTCAATAAACAGCCATTTTCAGACCCCAGATGTTCTGCCGGGTTCAAGTCAGGACTTTGGTTGAGCCCCCTCAGTGAGTCTGTTGAAGATTTGTCCTGAGATTACTTAGCTTGGGTCTGCAGCAGTTTCCTCAAAATTCACTTTAAACGACTACATGAAACCCTCTCTCCCTATCACTCAGAAGCAAAACTACAAAACTGCGATCCCACTGCAATGCTCAACAACACTGATGGTGTAAGTATGCTGGCGAGTGGACGCTTTTGAGCCGGGGATTTCCTGAAGCCCCATTGAAGTGACTGTGGACACAAATTGCTGAATCTCAATGTGTTCTGTTTCACAGCTGTTTGGACCACTGGCTTCCCAGGATCACTGAAACTTTAAGTGTTTTTTTTTTTTCATTCTATCCTCATCCATCCTGCAACGCAGTTTCATCACAGAGGTGAAATGAGCCCTGGAGAATTTCCTACAGTTCTTATTTTGTTGTTTGTCCTGACTTGCAAGGTGACTTGCAAGATATATACTATGTATATGTATGTATATTTATACACAGGTGTGTGTGCCTATTTAAACTAAAGAAGAGCACACCTGTGTATAAATATACAGTTGGGTACATCTGGTTCCAACCACATTCTCGGCACATCTCAACAAGCAAATGAGATGCGCCTGACTATAACTGAGTGTCTCTTAGGAGGAGTTGAATATCAGCACAAATAATTTATGTTTTTTTAATAAAATTAAATTACATATTTTGGAAAAATGCTACTGTGATAAGCATGTGTGTGATTTAGAGAAAACTAAAAAAGATAGACATTTTTTGTTCAATTCAAAGTTGCAGATAAACCTTCCAACAAAATTAAAGTCTTTCACAATGAATCTTTTCTTTGACAAAAAAACTGTATCAGGTGACAGATTAAAAGAGCAACAGGAAAATGGAAAAGGGTTGGCTGAAGACACTCGCTAAATGTAATGAGGAAGAAAAAGAGCAGGTTGGAAAGGGAAGTGGAGAGACGGACGGTGCGCAGGGATAATGAGCTAACCCTCAGTGAAGGAGTGATAAAGCAGAACAAGGGTGTGAGAGAGAGCAGAGTTAGCCGGGTGGGGATAAGACGGGTGGTGGTCGAGGAGGAGGGGTAGAGGCTGTGCGAGGCCGGGAACACAGAGCAGCGGCCGGGGGGATGTTTAGATAGGTGCAGGCTGCCACTAGGAAGTCCAAGCTCCAGTATAAACAGGCCGCCACACAACCCAGCACTCCCAACTGTGGGAGAAATCTGCCCTGAGACGCACAGAGTGGCGCTGGCCAACAAAGCGAAGGAAGGAGGGAGATGGTGGTGGGAGGCAGAAGAGGATGGGTACATGGCCACTTTCAGATCCCCGCAGAATATATACACAGCTGAAGCTGGCCTCTGGACCCATTTCCTCCTGCTTCCTTTGCTGAGGTCCATGAAGGACTCTTGAGGCCATTTTGGATCTTATCTCCATGCAGTCTCTACCTCATTCACTCCCGTGACCTCACACACACACATGCATATAAATTCACACTTGCAAAATAAGTGCAAAAACATACATTCAAAGGTTTGCACACTTTTCTGAACGTCTCGGAACACAAAAACTAAAGAAATCTGCTTTTTCCTTTTGGTAGATAAAGACCATCAACAGAAGAGAAAATATAAATGGAATATCATTGTAGACTAAAATTTAACCAAAGACCAGAAATCAGACAGTTAACTAATGCACATGTTCTCCAACATGTGCATTTGTAGAATCATAAATAAATAGATAATAATTCTGATTCAGGGTGCTTCCATACCAGTCATTATAAGTGAGACGACAAATTTAGTTTAGACCAAGTCGTAAATAAAGGCTTTTCCATCTGGCAACTGTCAGAGGAGCTGGTTTAGTACAAGTATTGCATTCACACTGAGCCACTGCACCATATTCAAACTGAAAGACCAACTGGATTGATTTAGAACTTCTGCTGTCACTGCAACTTTAAGAACAAAAAAACAACAGTGCCTTTCACATCTGATCATGCAACAACTGGCTATGATATTATTTAACTGCTGTCTAGTGTAGTGTAAACTTTGTTAATTGTTTCCACTGTTCTCCATTACTTATGACATTTGTTTGCTATGAGAGAATAACAGGTGACAATGCTGGTCCTAGATCAGCATATTTTTCTGTCAGATAAAAAAAACAGCATCAGCAGAAAAAAAATGAGGTAATAGTGTTAGATATCAACAACAGGTTATTTTGAGGTTTACATTTTGTTTCCAATTCCAATACAATTGCTTAACATTTGGCTTGGGAGGACATCTAATTAGACTCTCAACTATTGCAGTTAGGCTTTGATGTAACCGCAAGATGAACAGAATACTATGCTTACTAGAAGAGGGTATCGTCTTTTTCTACACAGTAGGACAATAGATCCTCCAAAGAATAGAAGTAGAAAACATCCCTATATACACCAGTCCACTTACCCTTTAAGACACACTAATAGTCACACACACACACACACACACACACACACGCACACGCACACACGCACACACGTCTTGTGGTTTTTGTGTTACACAGAGGGTTTTCAGGGGAAATTCCTTTGAACATGAAACCCTGTGAAAATAGGACGGTAAGTGAAGAGAAACATTCCACGAGAACCGACATAACGGCAAACCCCTCTGTCACACCAAACGTACTGACTTCCAACTGACATCATGTCCTGTAAGCTATCATGTCTCCCCCCCCCCCCCCACATCACCTGGAGGACAGCAGGCACGCAGTCCAGCTCATGTTGACACACACCCTTCAAGAAAGTCCATCTGCACCTGGCGCAGACACATCTGAGCTTAGTGGGGAGAAAGGCCAGTCTCACCATGTTTAGTCTGTTATTCTGGGCTTTCAAAGTGTGACAAGACCCATGAGGGGCCGTGCAGTAACTGAGGGGACTTACAGTGTCATGGTAGATACACAGCACTTCTACTCCAGACATATATTCAGTGGAATATTTACTCAGTTTCTGTCACTGTGAAATACTGTAGGTAGAAAAAGGGCTCGAAAACAGCAAGATGGGAGTTAGGAGTTTTCAACTTTATACCCACACTATATTACATATTGTTTATACAGTAGAAAAGGCAGTGGGATAGCAGGCTTACTGGTTTACCTCAACGTTGTCAAAACGAGACAAAAGCGTACAAAATGATGCTTGGTTGTCCAACACTGATTGAAGTAGGGAACCCAAGCTTTGCTGGACAACAAATATACAACTTCTGAGAATAAGACAGGGGAACCATTGTGAGACAAACAGATGGCACTTTTATCCCTACAATTTCAATGTATATGATACGATCCATGTGAGTTTCAAAGGTGTAAAATCCAAAAAAGTGGTCCAATCTTGTTGAATATGTCAGTACAGCAACTGTATCCTAGTTAAATGACTCTTTTATTTCACACTGAAGTTCCTGCTTTTACGTTCTTGTCAGTTTGCAAATAACTCATCCTAAACACTTACTAATTCTGCATGCAATCAAAATATATATGCAGCTCTACACCCGTCTTCTCTTCACTAACATTAGCTGGAGTTTTGGCTGATGGTTAAAACTGACAAGGGTGTGTAATCCACATACAATCCAATCGTTCCAGAAAAGTCAATTAATAAATCCTCTCCAGGTGTTTCTACTGGAAATGGATAAAAACATTTTATATTTCACTGGCATCTTTCAATGAAAACTGTTGGTTACCGTAAATGCTTTTATCTCTTCTGGATCATTTTCATCTAAATTTTGTTGAAGATACAAGGTGCGGAGTGGCTGCTTGGAGGGCTGGACTTTTTAGTTTTAATTTTAATACCAAAGTAATGGATGTTTTCATTGGAGCATCCCATAATGCTTCTCTCCTTAAGCAAGACATTACAGTTAAGCCAAAAACCAGTGGAGAAACTCCCTCTCACCTCCATACAAAAGTGTGAGTCTTCAAAATAAAGGCACAGGCCGGTTTTCTAGACTTCTGAGGACTGTACATTATATTTTTAGGAATGCTCTCATCTGATTTTGAGAGCCTGACAGCAGGAAAAGCCTTGTGACTTCTCTGTAATCACCACCATGGTGACGCTAGAAAGTGGTTATAAAGGGTCCACTGAAAAAAGCAGTGTGCTGGTATGGACACGCTAACAAACCAAAGAACACACTTAGGCACCTCACACCCAGTGTGCTTCGGGCTTTTCCAGCCCTGATCCCAATCCAAATTGTTTGATATTGCCTATTCCAAATGCCAAGTCCGATCTGGCTTATTTATATTTGTCTAAATGTTGATTGTATTCGTTTCTGAGTCACTGCAATAACAGCTGTGGCCTTCTTAATTTCACACACCTTGTTTTTCATGGCCAACGGATCAAAGCACAGCATGCTTTTGCCCTGAACTACTAGGTTTATAAACTTCAATTGCTCATGTGATATCGATCGATGTTTAACGGGAAGAATGGGACTCCTGAAACCACATTGGACAATCTGCTGAAGACCGTTCGGAATAAATAGATGATATAAACAGGCTCAATGGCACTTTTAACTGCTGAGTGTATTCAGAAGAGGACTAGGTGAGCTTTAGGGCAGTTGTGAAAGACTGCATGACAGGCCAAAGAACAGTGGACCAACACCCAGCCCAACACACTGATGCAAAGACACTCGTGGACACACAAACTGGCTGCCAGTAAACACTAACAAGTCCAGCAGCTCTTCTTGGAACAGCACCATGAAACAGCTGTGAGTCCCAGCAGAGCCTGACTCTCCCACTCGCTGGGCCTCTCTCAGGCAAACACACACCCATGCCCTCACACACTGATACACATACCACACACTCTCACACGGAGCCTCACATGCACTTTTGTATCTTTTGGGGCTTTCAACTGAATCCGATTACAGCTTTTACAGTTTTATAGAGAAAAAAATCCAACAAAAATAAACAAAAAACATTGTTTAAGTTTGATTTGTTTCAGTCTGAAAGGCTGTGTAAACCTGAATTTCCTGGTTATAGATGATTCAGTGCCATCTGCATGACATATCTAATTTGAGACAAAATGTCTTGCACAATCAAAATTTTAGAAATTTAAGGTACTCTTTTTAACTCTTTTGTCATCTTCCACTCATCTGTTCATTCTCTTTGGACCTTTGGACACAACCAGGCGTTTTATCTCAGAGAACTGCTGCTCACTGGGTGTTATCACTCCTTCCCGTCTCTACATGGCTACATGTGATAAATAAAATAAAATACATGTTGCTAGTGCTTTAGGGTACACTTGAAGCTTTAAATGGTCTTTTTTTGTGTCAAAACGCAGTAAGTTGATGCCAACATCAATAGCTGGTTATATAAATTAGCTGTTTAACTGTTCTTTGATGAGAGCCTTGTATTAAACTGCACGTGACACTCAGCAAAAACACACACAACAAATTATAAAAAAAAAAAAAACAACTGTCCTCTAATAACCAAGCCACAACAGTTCCACGCATTTTGAAAAAGGAGAAAAAAAAACTCGTACCGGGGCTTACCTTGATGTTTCCCTCCATGCACCTGTGGTTCCACTGCTGCTGAGCTAGCCGTTGAAAGATCATGCTGGCGCGGCTAAAGCTAACAGTCACTTTATCCGGTTCGCTCCTTTTTCCTCTTCGCAAACTGGCATTTCCAGGTTATGCCCACAGATAGTGTCGTGTTGTTAATTCCTTTGTCATTCATCCTTTGGTTTTTAAAAAGTTCCCGCTTCTTTTTTACGACGTATTTTCCGTATATTAGCGATGTACAGCTAAGTCCACCTATTGATGAAGGATAGCCTTTCCCGAACTGATAGCAAGTTCAAAGGAAGATGGTATCGCCCATTCCGATAGGATACCAATCCTCCATTTTGTGGAAAAGCTCATAGCAACTAATTTACCGGTCGCTACACTTTTCAGCATTTATCAACCAAGTCTGCCCACACATTAAAGACGTTTCAACTTTGTGCATGTGTGTCTGTGTATTTGCATGCTTGTATGTGAGCTCTGACTGGAATTTACTCAAATATGTTTTTAACTCCTTGATAAATTTAGGAGCAGTGGAGAAAAAAAAGCTGTAATCCTCAAGGGCCACTTAATGTGTTTATCCCAGTTTTTAACATCCGCTGTGACAAACAGCAACCATCAGCATCCTTTTATAAGGTAACAATCCTAAACACCAAGTGGCTTCCCTACATAAGGTTGCCAGAATTTCTGTAAAAAGCCTTGATTGTTTCTTGTGCTTTGTGTTATCACCCTCCATCCATTCCTCACCACAACTGAAAGACACTTGTATGAATGACACAATCAGCCATTTTCTACTGAAATTAATCATTTCAACCAGCAGCATAATTACTTGTTCAAATCATCAGCAGTTGAACAACAGCTGTGAATAACTGTTGCAGCCAACATACACATGTTGAGTTTAGTCACACTTTCGTAACATACCCCACACTTTTTTATGTACAGGAGCTCACAGATATGAAGCTTATCACAGAGTGTGGAGGGAGATAGGAAGAATTCAGTTACACAATTGACATTCAAGCACCAATTATGTTGTTTGCACTCTTCCACTTATGGTTGTGTACCGTCATCTTTTTGTCAAATAAAATTGTATGCGATATTGTGATGTGGATTGTCAGTAAATAAAAGACACTGTGCTTAGGAGGTCTGCCCACTCAAGTGTGAAAATACCTAAAACTCCCTGAGTCTGGCACATGCTTGACATTAACGATAACATGCAGTTTCCCAGATCGTGTGGTATTTCCAGATCCTGCCAGTTTCAATGTTGACTCACAGTGATCTCTGTATTCCAAAGAAAATACATCATGGTCCTGTCCTGTGATCTATTGCAGGGTCTTTCTTGAAGTTTCCACACCCTCTAATGCCAGTAATGGCCTTGGTTTAGGCAAATTCAAAGGGTAATACATGTAAACCAACAATTTACCAATACTGAATAACTTAGTTTTCACAAAAACTAATTTAAAATTTACAAAAGATTTTACTTATCCATGTTTTAATGTTGAGTCATCTCAAAAATTAGGAAATTTCTCTGCTGCTCCGAATTTCAGTGTTCTTGTGGTAAAATCCTCCTGCTTTTAATAAAAGTCCACAGTTGCATCATTCTACAGGCAATTTAGGGGATTTATTCCTACAAACAAACAATCATTTAGTGCACTTACTTGGTGTCGTTTTGGCACAAAGAAATTAGCTTTGCTTTGAGGTCAGTAATCCAAAAGAAATACCACATACTGCTTATTATACTGTGAATTTGAATACAGTTATGCTACTAAGCATGCATTGCTTGGATGCAGGAATTCCTCTATCGCCATAAAAACTCAAACTTGCTGACACCATTAAACACTGAAGTCCAAATCCTTTATTATGAGGCACAAGCAGAGTTCAAGAGGATGTAAGATGCACGACTGCACTTTCAGTGACACAGTTTCCCAGGCTTTGCTCCGGCGTGCGTCTTGCGTCACTACTTCTGGTCTCATGTGGTTTCCTTGTGGTTGCAACTGCTCCAGTTCAGAGTGAGCACGAAGCCTCTGTTACAGCTCGAATAATCACGGATCCATCTACACATACTTACTCCCTGTTTCACACCCGGGAGGTAGTGCTACCAAAGGCTGAGAATCAGAACAAAAAAACACCTGAAAAAGATAATTCCAGGTCTGCCTTTTCAATATGGAAAAAATCCAGATTTCTGAGGGAAGAGTAGAACCACTGACAAGGCCTGGGTTCAAACTTTGGGCCTTGTCTGAATGACCTTAGCAGATGCTTCAGTCGGAATGCTGGAGTCACTTGCAATGCTGTCTTGTGCCTCGGCCTTCCTTCATAGTGATGTGAGCTGCAGCCATTTCGTTACATACCCGTTTGCCCCGTGGGACACAGGCCTAAGCAGCCCAGTGAGTGATGAAACCTGCTCCCTCCCTCGAGTCGCTGCCCTCTGGCCATGCTGCATGTGGATAAGACCGACAGGGAGAGACGGTTAGGAGGCTGTGATGAAACAATCCTCTGACTCAATGGTCCAGGAAGGAAGACTAATGGCAAAGCACAAGTTGGCTGGGTTGTGCGTTTCCCTGCTGCTTTCCCTTTTTGATCCAGATAGAGATGTGGAAAAGATGTTTTTATTGAGACATGAAACAATACTTGGAACTCAACTCACAGCTGCTGCTCTGGTCAGTACAACTGTGATTTACTTTTGATAGTTTATCAATGAATTGCTTCAACAGCTGAGAAGGGACATTTTGCTGCATTTCTATATATTTCGGTCGCTGGATATACAAAAGAAATGCTTGTTTGAAGCAATAATACTATGAATACATTTTTTATTGTTCTTTGACCACTTGCAGTGAAACAAAAGACAGTCAGGTTGCATGAGTAAGAACTAGTACCTTAATTAATTCTTTATCGAGAGGTTTGAGCTACTGCTTGTATCCAGACCTCTGAATGCCTTTCATACAGGAAGATGATGTGTTCCTTTCAGGTGACAAGAAAATACAGGACTTCCTGACGTGATCAAAAAACTTTGATTGAAGCAGCAGTTAACAGGTGGTGAATCAAGAGTTTGACTGGCGTGCATGAATATATGTGGTGAATTGTTGTCATTCCAGCAGCTGCATGCTCTGTCTTCTCCAGCAAAAAGACTAATACACATACAGTTATAGCCTGAGGTATCAGCGGTACTTCAGTCAAGCCAGGTAGGATTTTGTACTCCAAGGCTGCAGTTCTGATATTTAGGAAGGAGGGATTTGAATTTACCAATTAATCTAACTCACACGTTATTGGATTTGGCTCATTGTTATCATGGCACATGGGTAAAGTGCAAACTTCTGACAGAAAAGACACTGGCTGTGAGTCATGCTACAATTTTTTTTTTTTTTTTGCTGTGAGGTGACAGTGCCAACCACTGTGCAGCTGGAGCTTTATAAACTTAAAGTAAATAAAACACACATCATTCAGTCATTTCCTGTACTGGAGCTTAACCCAAGTCAATTGGCTTGAGTGCTTAAGGGTGTTTATGCTTTCATGCTTGACAATTAGCTTGGTAATATAAAACACAGATAGGCAGTAAAAAAAGAGAGTGTCTGAGCGCGATAAAAGTTGATGAGAAAACACATACCAGTCTAAATTAAAGTAAATCGACTTTGTAAAGTGTCTATAAAAATCTATTGTAAACTCTTTTTTTTTGAACAAGTACCAATTTTGCTGTTGTTTTGCTGTCTGGAGATTTCAAGTGGGCACTCTCTCCAGTAAAATAGTTGCTGCTTAGGCCAATAAGTTATCACCTTTGTTAACTGAATAATTGCAAACTTATCTGTTTAAGTTGAGTAGATAGCAAAATATCAGCTTATCTGGCACTTTCCAAACAAAAAAAATCTCAAAAAGGCATTCATTGGAGAAATGAGATTGTGCCTAACAAAATATTAGAGCTTGACAATGATTGAAAATACACAAAAAATGTTGGTCCTACTGATAGAAAAATGGGTATCAGGTGTACTTTTTCCTTGACATTTGTTACTTCGGGACGATGAGAAACTTGATATAAGTTCAAGAAAAACTAAATAAAAAGCAAAAAATCAAATGTGAAGGATATTAAAGACACTTGAACCTGGCAATAATGCTACTGTATATGCAAAGAATCAAGCACCACCTGCTCTGACAGATAAACATTCAAAGAGGATTAGCTATAAACTCTTCAGTTGATGAGTGTGCAGACGTACCTGTGTGCCAGGACACACACTTCAAATGAACTATGAGTATACACAGTGGAGGTGCATCTTTGTCTTTTGTAAACAGGTCCTCATAGCAGGGCGCCCATTCAGTCCAGGCAGTCGGCCAGGACGAGCAATAGCGACGCTGAGCAAGCCCATCCACCGGCCAATGTGTCTGTCCCAAGCAGTAAAGAGAGCCGTGAGACTACCCAGTGTTCGCTGGTTTATAATCAGTCAAACACAGGCGTGTCAGCCACGCACCCCGCGACACTGCTATGCACACTGCACAGAGCTGGCGGCCGGCAAACGCCTGCTGAGCTCTGACATTCAGCCTGGCTTTGCACTAAACGGAGTCAATTCATTCTCATGACCCGTGGCAAATCAACGTGACCCGTTTGCGAAGGCTGTCTCAGTCGTTCCTGTCAGCGCAGCTCCTCTGGTGCATCAGGCAGAGATATAGGTCCTGCAAGGGATGACAGTGTGGAATTTAAACATCTCTGACCATGGAAACTGTAAAATTCACTTTTTGTAACTCAGGCCATATGCGATTCGGTACATACATTACAGGACCTGCAGAAGAGAACCAAAGGAGCTGTGGCATGGCGCTTGTCACGGTTTGAATAACCCCGCGTTATGTCACTGGCCCCTATAGATACTTTTGTTGTAAATATTGGTTTGATGTTAGGGGTCAAAACAACACCTATCTTCTCATATTTCAGATCTCCTGTCTGACACGTGAAAGTATAGATACTAGTATTATCAGGTTACATTCCCTGCAGGCTGTAAATGGGCGAAATGACCTTACTCGACAGTTTAGGGTCTTGTTTAAATATCCAGGAATCCATCAGTGTCTTTGAGAAGGGTGAGACAGAAGGGAGAGCAGAAAGTGAACATGGAAAGGAGTATGAAAGGTAAACACAGTTGATGGGATAGAACAGACGGGGTTAAGAAGATGGAAAAGCAAACAGGGGAGAATAGCCGTGAAGAGAAAAAAGGTAATTTATGATGGAAAATCACATTTTGTCTCGCAGGTTACCTTTTTAATGTGCTGAAAGACAGAATCAGATGTGTTTCTTCTGTCATGGCCAGAGGTTGATGCAGAACTTGTTTCTGTGTGTGAATGCGTGTCAGACAGGTTATCTGCTTGAATGGAGTGGATTATTGAAAAGGGGGAAAAAAACATGCAGCCTGGCGCTGATAAAAAAAAAAATACACGTGTACAGCTCCACATCTTGGAAGAGAGTTAACAGTCCCTCAAGGGGAAACAGCGCACACTGCACACACACTCAGATACATGTTGCAATGAACGTTGTCTTGTGTGTCTGTCTGATTGAGAGAGTTGGTTTTGTGTGTTGCACAGTCATGTGAGAGTGCGTATGTGTGATTAAGGGGGGAGGATTTGCAGGTGGCTCGCGCCGGTGTTCTGCCAAGAAGGCGGAATACCCTGGGGTAGGGTGGAATAAATGAGAAAGGGAGAGGTGAAAGGAGTGGAGCAGGAGTACAGTGGGGGGAGAAACGGAGAGTGGAGGGGACTTGATTTAGACGGCGGTTATCATAATCGATTAAAAATTGTTTTTGCTTTCGTCTCAGCGCCCTGCGTCTCTCACTGGGGCTCGGGCGTGGCTTCCAGAGAAGGGCCAGGCCAGATGACTTCATTGCCATCTGGTATCTAACCTCTCAGTCACACTCATTTACAACAATACACAGCATACCCATTCTTCCAAACACTCCCTTTTGTTATACAGCACTCAGTGCTTGTGATAAAGCCACGTTCACTCACTGGTCAGTCACTCCAGATGAAACCCACACAAGGTGGCCTCTAACCACAGCCATCCTCCTCTTTGCAGGGGCGATTAACAGTAAATCTTGGGAGTGAGCTTAAAAAAAATTCACAAAGGTTTCTCATGTTGTGGTTCTTTCACAACCCAGTAGTGTCTGAAGTTAATTAAATTTGAACTGACAAAAAAAAAGTCATTTTTCATCATGTGGAACCACGAACGGGTTAAGAGGTTAAGGAGGCCTGTTGAGACCTGTGTGGATCCCCTCACACCTCCCAACAAAATGTGTTCGTACAGTAGCCCATCAACCGCCGAGCAGCTATTAATGTTGGTGCCGAGCTTGGGAAACTGGAACAGCAGTGCAGCACCCTTCGCTCCACAGCTTTACTAAATAAATGTGGAAGGAAAAATGGGGAGAAATACTCTTGAGCACAGTGACAGTCTTCTCTCCACACTTCTGCATCACATTTTTATCTTCTCTTTTGGTACTACACTTCCCAGTAGTTAAACGAGACTGGGCACAAACAACGTTATGTTACAACACTGAAATTGAGCAGTTTACATCGTAGTCAATTGAGTATATCTGAGTACGAAATACCTGCTGAGGCAGGCTTTTGGGGCCCCTGGGTGTCTGGGCTTGCCTGATTTGCCTCGTTGTGCAGAATTTGCTGAATCTCACCGTCTCTGTGTTCTGCCTCTACCATCTGGCTGCCTCTTAGCATCTTTTCAACTGCCACTTCACCAGTGTTGTCTTGATGGTACAAGATTTGTTTACACCAAAACAAATGAAACCACATAATTGCACAGCACAAAGTATACCTGAATCTGACCAAACACGGGGCCACATATCTCATCCAGATTCCAGCAAAAACCTCAACTGCAGCCATGACCTCAAACCAAAAGATCCGAGTGTGACTGAGTGTGCAGTTAAGGCATCACATACTTGTGTAATTACTATGTGTTTTAAAGAAAATGTTGCCTGTATAGAAGTGAAAAGAATAAGGGGTTACACTGGGCTGTGTGCATCGACAAGAGAATGGAGAGAGAGAGGGAAGACACTGTGAAACGCTTCATCGAGCCAGTGAACTCTCGCTGGTGACGGCAAGAAATATGGAAAGCATTACGGAAGTAACAGAGTTAAGGACGAAGACACAAACAAACACATAAATCCGCCATAGACAGACACATAGATGATTGCAGAGACAGACAGGCACCCTCTGCCACTGCTATCTCCCTACATCTGCTTGGGCTCTCCCTCTTTCTCTGCCTCTATCGCACCATCTTGCAACCTTAACCCTCATTTCCTTGACATTGCTCTTTTCCCTTTAGTGCCTCAAATCATCGTTTTTTTGGGTTTCCATCTGTAGTGCCCAGAGTGGACCGGGTCCCACTCCCTCAGTCCATCTTCCTCCTCCTGTTTTTCAGTCTGAGGCCCAGAGAGAGAGCGAGAGCAAGTCAGAGAAAGTATTTGCCCCGTCTCTCCCTTTTTTCTGGCTGTGTCTTGGCTGCTCTATAAAGGTTAGTGAGAGCATGGTGTGGGTGTTGGTGTCTCAGGGTGAGTTATGGGTACTACAGCCAGGGGACCCCAGAAAGCACCGAGTGAGCATACTGTTGGGAGCAGGATGAAAGAGAAAAAGAAAAGAGGGAGGGATGGAGGGAGGGCAATTTAAGGGTTCACAATGCCAAGTGCTGATGTGTTTGTTTTCCATCACTGCTGTTCCGGGCAATGACAGAGAGAGAAAACAAACGGCAACACTGATATATTACATACAGACTTTCAACTCTATGCTCAAAGCAATAATTCTGCAACGAGAGTGTCTGTCTTATCGCCAGACCCCGGTTATCTTTTCATATCAAATTTTCACACGTGTATTCGTGGAATAAAGCTAACCAACTTCAGAAACCAATACAACAGTTATGTGACAAAAGAGAAATAGTGACTCCTTAACACTGTGAACATCCTGAGCGTGCGTACGTGGGTGTGTCTTCACATTGCACTGTCGATGATCACATTCACACAAATGACCAAGCAGCTTCTGAGATAAACATGAACCGAAAGGTGGGTGCTGCTTATATTAACCATCACTGTGACGCGATCAGCGCCTCATGGCGTCCGTTCAAACCCGTGACTTTCACTGCATCATTTCAGGACTGTCTGTCGACTTTTACACTGCGCAGCAGTGTTTTATGCTAAGTGTGAATACCTGTCTTTATAAGGTAGTGGTGTTGCTACTGTTGCGTGCGGAGGCGGCCCTGTGCAGGCCCGCTGGACTGTCTTGCCCCTCCGCTGTAAGATAACATATGGGACAGTTCGGAGGGCGGAGGAGGAGGTGGAGGAAAGGAATAGAAAACACAAGGAGAGGGGACAGTGCGTTGCCTCCATCAGGTTGTCAGGGACATTAGAGAGTGGAAGGGAGGCGAGGAGACTTTAGGAAGGATGTGAGAAAAAAGAAACAAGAGAGTGTAAAGTATGAGCACAATTTAGCTTCTCAAATCCCAGTGACCTGCCAGTAGGTCAGTCATTACAAACGAATGCTTTGCTGCCAGATGTTGTTTAAAAACATATAATCTCATTTAAATTGTAATGACAAAGCCAAAGTTTCCAAGGACAAAAAATATTAGAGACTGAGTTTAGGGAAAACAAGAACAAAATGATGTTCAACTTTATATAAACATTGTAGAACTCCAATGATGAGCTGGAACAAATTGAAGGTATATTTGTGATACTGTCTGACAGAGTCTGATAAGATCTTTCAGTTTGTCCCTCGAAACCATCGGACGACAAGGAAAACTGGATGTTAAATTATTTAAAATAAAGAAGAAAGAGTGGAGTTTAAAAGTCAATGGGGCAAGGAGACAGAGGAAGGGGAAGACCCCCAGCAGCCTGAGCAGACCCAACCTGTTTGCTGTCTGACCCGAAGCATTTCTTATGAATGGAAGGAAATTGTCTGCTGAAAAAAAAAGATCTATTTAAAAAGCATGAGCAATAATAATAATAGAATCAAGCCAGCTTCTGAGAGCGGGACAACAGTGTACGAGACTAACAACCGAGGCAAGAGGAAGAAGGGAAGCAGAAAGAGGACAAGGGATAGAAAGGTAAAAGGACAACAGGGGAGGTTTATTATATTAGCCTTTAATAAATATCTGACAGATTTCCTGAGGAAATATCGCAGATCACATGTAAAATAGTTTAAGACTGATGTCAACTGCAGCAACATATGAAATCTATTAGCGAGGAGCCACAGCAGACACGGGGTGAGAGAGGGAGAGAGAGGGAGAGAGAGAGAGAGAGAGAGAGAGAGAGAGAGAGAGAGAGCGAGAGAGAGAGCGCTGCTGAAAGTCATGCAGAAGAAAAAATCTCACAGGCTTTCCAAATTCTTCGAGAGGTAAAAAAGTCAGCCAAGACGCAAAATCAGAAAAAGGAGGAAAAAAGAAAAGAACAGAAGCACATGCCCGCGCTCATGGACACACTCTCTCTCTCTCTCACATACACACACATGCTCTCGTAGGCCTACACTCACACACATGTACACACAGATAAACACACACACTTAAGCACTGATCTCCACATCCTGCTGGGTTCAGGGCCAGCAGTGAAACGAGTGCCCAGACATTGCTGCCAGCCCCAGGGAGGGATGAAGAGAAGACACACACACACACACACACACACACACACACACACACACACACACACACACACACACACACACACACAC
>JAUESE010000020.1:17899365-17913389 GCA_032274725.1 Malacoctenus triangulatus
ACACACACACACACACACACACACACACACACACACACACACACACACACACACACACACACACACACACACCTCACATACACAGAATGAAACAACCACACATACCAAGTAAAGAGGTAGAGTTCTGGAAAATGAGAATGAGTGAGGTTTCTGCCTTTCTCTGTCTTTTCTTCCCCCCTTTTTAATCATCCGGGCCTGAAAGGGCACTCAGAGTTCAGCGGGGACATGGAGGCTTGTAGGCGGGGTGATGCTGCTTCAGAGATGAGCAACAGGCGCACTTCGCTGCCTAGCATGGGAAACAGAAGTGATGACTCGCCTAAGATATGTCCGTCACAGGGCACGATGCTGAAGCTGTGTGGGCATGCACAGTCAGGAAACACGGAGATAAAATAAAAGCTGCCAGGCTCCTTTGAAAGTTAAGTCAGATGACTATGACTGTTGAAGCCAAAGTGTAAATTAGCTGACTGATTTCCAGTTAAACTAATGGGAAGATGAGCTCATACTCCTAAAATAAGCACTATATGATTTGCTTAGAGCATTGAAAAACAGCACTCCTGTTTCAAGGTCTCTTTTTGGCAGAAAGGGTGTCTGCCAGTCTACCCTTCCTCAATCCTCCACGTTTCGTTCAGCCACAAGAGGGCGATAAAGTCAGAAATGTTGTTGTTGTTGACCTGTAAATTGATTTTGAAGATTTGCTACAAACAAGTGTTGCAGGAGGATGGAGCTTATTCCATCCAACACCACTCGAAACACATTTTAGTTATTCAGCGTTTTGTTTTCCGGGAAGTCAAACACATAACAAGTCAAGTTGATTTCTTTATGTGGCTGATTTGACCTTTCAAGCCAGAAGTTGTTTCATTTTGACCCACTTCGTTTTGTTTTCGATCTCAACTTTCAACGACAGTACATTACAAATGCTTGCAGCTTTACCTCCACCCAAATCTTGTTAAACCTGCTGCGTGTTCCCAATGAGAAATCTATGCAGTTAAGACGAGTGAAGACAGAAATAATTAACCTTTTTCAGTTGTCATTGTTAACAGAGTGAAGAGTATTGGTGTTAGCAGTAATAGATGTTTGAGATATTTACCAGTTACAGTGAGCAAAAAAGTCACTGAATGAAATGTATAATTCAGATTTTTTAATGAAGTTGAACTATGTGAAAATATTGAAATTAGCTCTTAAATTCCTTTAAAAACTGTATAGAAAGAGTGATTGGGTAACTGTGCTCTGCTACTTTCCACTTCCAGCGCTTGTTTGAAATGTGTTTATAATGAACGGAGCAAAATGAAATCTGCCTGCAAGCGAAAGCATCACATCACTTCAGCGTGGAACAGAGTGTACACGACCCAAGGTGTCCATTTAAATCTTACACCCTGAGCTCCACATCTCGCCACGTTGTGTGTAGTTGTGTGCGAGGACGTGCACTAAGTGTTGAATGTTAGGGTTCCTGTATGTGTTCCCCCAGTTGTGTAATGGCCCAACGGAGTAGAAAGTGATGAGAAGCTGGTGTTTGGGCCCAAAGCAGGCCCTTATATGGAATCCTGGAGCTGTTTTCTCTCCTCTGCGCTGTCTTGCTTCTCTCCAAAAGTGCTACAAGGTCGGAAGAGAAAAGGACATCCTTCCAAGTCAACATATTTACATATTTGCAGCAATGTGGGGATATTCAGCAGAGTGTTGGCAGGCCAGGCAGTGGTCAGCCAGGACAGCTGAAAGTGGACATCTGGGCCCAGGCCTTGGCTGCAGCTCATTCGCTTGCCCTTATCACCCTATCTCTTACAGACCAAACATTATACATTTGTCAGCCTCGCACAGCTCATTGGACATCTCAAGATCTTATCTTTAGTGAAAACTTCAAATGAACTTACACATGTAAAAACAGACGTAATATATGGTTGTCATCCATAACATCTAATGAGGCAATAGAAAACATATTTTATGTGTAATCCCAATTTCTGTGATATAACAAGCAAAGATTTCCTTACGTTATAAACTCACCAGGTCATGTCATGCCTTGTCAAATCTTTTAGATCTTTTTGGCGAAGACCCAAAGAAGTGCCCAAGGGAACCCCTTGTCTTCTTCCTAACCCCCCCATAACCACCTACTCTCACACACCTTTTTTCCTCTCCCCGTCTTGCCCCCGTCCCTCGTCTCTCACCCCCATAGCTCTTGCAAGGAACACAGCACCATGTTTCTCTTGGCAGAACTCTGCAGGCTGTCCCTGCGTGCCTGAAAAACCAGCGTTCTCCCCCTCATCCCTGCAGCCAACGAGCACATTTCTCACATTTTCTGCCTGCTCTCTGTGAACAGTTCACTTCAAGCCTCCTCACATCATCCAGGCTCCCAGGCACTGCAGGACAGGGTGGGACAGATACGTCCTCTCACTTACATTACATCCACATCCTCCCTGTCTCTCTTCCCCTGTCTCCAAAGTCTCTCTATAACTCACAGTCACTCTGTCCAAATCCCCCTCTCTGGTGGTTACTTGCCCTTTTTTGCTCCGTCTGAGCGGGCCAGCCGAGTGCAGGTGTGTGACTGCATGAGTTACAATACTTTGATGAGGAAAAGCTGCTAATATGTAAGTTTCTGAGCTAACGGGGAGGAAACTGGGTGTCTGGCAGGCACTGTTTTTCAGACAAGTGTCAGTTTAGAGGCACACAGATGTCTGAGCCAGTTAAAAAAAGTGACTCTCGGATTAGCTCAGCGCACATGTGCAAGATATGAGTCAAAAGAAGGAAGTGAGGTACCCACTAAAAAAAAAAAAAAAAACGCAGGTAAATTTAGCAGAGCTGAACGAAACAGAGAATGGGGCATGGTGAATGTGTGGTCAAACATATGAACACGTTTGAGAAAAACTGGGTTTGATTTGATTGGCTGGAGTTGGAATCCTCTTGCCTCTAACTTCAGAGGATGGACGTTTGACCTCTATCCCACACACCGGGCCGTTTGGCAGCAGATTGCAATTTATATTTATTATTTAATTTATCCTCTTCTAAACTTTAATCTTTGTTTCCTCTGTGAATCCGGAGTCTGGGCATTGCTACATAAATGAACATTCTCAGAAATCAGGAAAGGGGAGAGAAAAGAAGGAGGAGGAGGAGGAGGGGAAGGAGGAGGAGGAGGGAGAAAAAAACAGAAAAGAGCGCAGCCTGTCTCTTGGGTGCCCTTTTTGCCATCCCATTTCCTATGCATCTGGTCTGTGTTTGTGCGGAGAGGGAGAGGGGGAGCAAAAGGGGGACGGCCGTCTGGGGCCGATTAATAACCAGTGATTTATAGGAACTTTTATAGAATAATACAATAAAAATGTGTGCGTACGTGTGTGTGAGCGCATGTGTACGCATGAGTTTGTGTGTGTGCTCGCCTGAGTGAGAGTGCACACAATGCTTTTCTAATTCTGGGGAATCAAAAACAAATTATCGGGAAAAAACACAGGCAGTGCTCAGGATAAATTGGGCACAGATGGAGGCAGGAAATAAAAAAGCCAAAGGAGAAGACACTTGGAGAAAAGAGCCCTGAGAGGAGGACAGGAGGACCATGAGGGAAGGAAAGGGTACCAGAGAGAGTGACAGAGCGAGGGCAGGACAAGGTGAGGGTGTGATGGAGAGCAGTAAAGAGGGAGGAGGGGGATCTGGAGAGGACAACAGGAGAGAGGGTGAGCTAAAGGACAGAGATGATGTGGAGGAAGAAAGAAGAGTGGGGGAAGAGAGATCAGGGGAGTTCCCATGCCCTGTACAAAGGAAATGGGCTCAAGAGAGGGAGTTTGCATTTACTGTATGCGTGTCTGTGTGTGCGAGTGGGCAATGAGATGAGCAGACCTCTCTGGCACAGAACAGCACTTCCTTGCCAAAGAGCAATCTCCCCCTCAAAATCCCTGTTCATCCCTATTCATTCTCATCACTTTGACACACACACACACACACACACACACACACACACACACACACACACACACACACACACACACACACAATAACTGACTGCTGGTAACTGATGGGTCCTCGTGTCACACCCACATGGCTTTCACATTAAGCTCATTAGAACTCGTGCTACTCTGCCGACTGCTGCAACAGCTCGGTCGTCCGTACGCAGGTACGGAGTTCCTCTAATGTTCACTCACATGACTTGAGCTCATTCAGTGTGTTAGGCTTAAAAAAACAATCTGCCTAATGAAGCTCTGGTCAGTCCTGCCATTTGATATTTGCTAAATTGACCCTTTTTCAGTTCAATGTTTACATTTTGTGGTGCATCTTGGGATTATCTACAGCATGATTGCCAGTACATTGAGTATGATGATCCTCTTTGGCCGTTTGGACAGCATTACCAATTAGTAATAAGGGTGATTATTGAGTTACATGGTGATTTGTGAAATATATTAGACACAGGCTTGTTTTGACATACTCATACTCAAGCTTATAAGAGCCATATGGGTGTCAGTGTATATACTCACTCATTGCAAAGACTACAGAATGAGGCAAATAAAGGCAAAAAAGAAACTATGACAGGACCACAAATGCATTGTGTAAGTTGTCCACAGTCTGTATATGGAGATTGATGGTGCATCACAATTTCATTTTCATGGTGCAAGTATATCCAGCCCCTCCAAATCCTTCTGTCAGCTGATGACTTTATACAGAGGAGCTGTCAATAATGGCATCACCTTTAGTTTTGATTGGTCCAAAACACTAATTAACCCTCAACTGTCCACAGAAACTCAAAAGTTGATGATTGAAGGTACTCATTAACATCCAGCTTGAGAGAATTACTCATACAGAAACTCTCTTCAAGGAAAGATAAGGATTATTTTTTAAAACATCAAACAACTGTCTGAGGCGCAACAGTGTACATATCAAACATCACATTTGAGTGTCGTTCATGGATCTGATGCAATGACTTTGAGCTGTTGGGTCACATGATTATAAACCGTTGTGCAACCGTGAGCTCTGACTCTTCTCTGGAGAGGACAGTGGGAGCCGGCTACCAGCGCTTCCCAGTATGAACGACTTCCTGTGCTGTGGGCCTGGACTGTGGCATCTGTCAGCACTCCCTCCTCTGTCACTCCCTCCACCTCTCCCCTACTCGCTCCTCACAGTTCAGCAGCACTCCCTCTGCTCATGCTTGCTTTTCCGCCTCCATCCTCTTCTCCATCCTTTGCCCTCTCACCCTCTCCCCTTCCCGACTCCCCCTCCCTCGACTGGGGCCTGAATCACACAATGTTTCACTCGGTTTGCTGGTAAGTCCTCCCTCTCTGCAGGCCTCCGGAACGCTCTCCCACCTTCCTCTTCTTTTCCCTTCCTTCAACTATCCCTTGGCACTGCCACCCACACAACAGTTCCTGTTGTCCCCTCTGACCCCCTCATTGCCCCCCTTGGGCCTAGTTCTGGTTGCCCCAGGGTAAGGACTAAAGCCAGGAAAGACGGAGGTTGGTGGTTATTGGCAGGACAGCTGAAAACTGAGAGGGCCTTCGCTGGAAACTCCATCAATGCCTGAATCACTCTCAGCTGTGCTTTACTGAGAAATAAAAGCCCGGTCGTGCACTTCTTGCCTCCCCGTATCTGCCTGTCAGTCCAGCTCTGATATCTTTATCTCTCCATCTCAAGGACTTAATACAGCACAAAGGGAAATACAGCGCACATAGTGATACTGATGCATTTTTATTCCAAATGGTTAAACCATATAAATGAAGGAAAATGCCTGCAGATTGCTCATCATTAAAGGCAATTACATGTGAAAACATTGTGAAGTAGCTTCTTGGTAAAATCCCTCAAGAGAAAATGTCCTAGTTTTGTCACCTTAGAGAAAAAAATCTTCAGATAAATAAAAAAAACAAGTAAATAAATAAATAGGACAAATGATAAAACATTCAATGAAAAAGAACATTAACAATTCTGTGAACTTAATCACTGGTGTATTGGCCCATCAAATTATAAATTAGTTCACTTTATTGCTATAAACAACTATTTGTGAGTGGTTATGAAGTAAATACCTGCTGTATTTGTAAAATTAAATGCAACATGCATCTCACGATGTGAAGAAGTCTCAAAATTATACATTGAGCTCTCTGTGCATGTTGCCCTGCATGATGTGTTTTCTGTCATTGTGTCAGATGAACTCCGGATGAAGCTCGGTGAGCGACTGAGTATCACTCTGAAAATCTTAATCGCATTTTAAGTGGTTTCCATAAGAAACACACACACAAGCAAAAATAACAAACTTTCAAAGTGAGTTTACTGGTCAAATGTCACGTCTCATCGTGCATTATCTTGGAGGTGGACTTGATAATGATATTTTTCTTTCTGCTTTCCATGGCCTCTGTTGGCTGCAAATTAGCTGCATCAAATGATAAAGGATAAAGAGAGTTCCCTAAAGTCGCAAATATTGTCCTTTTCACAGTGACTTTGCTCTCAAATTGCTGCACGTAAAAAAGCAATGAAGTGACAGCTGTTGTTTATCTGCAGGTATGACAGACGAATTGTCAGAGAGAAAGGAGAACCTACTTTCGTAATCAGTGCTGAGAATAGGTTTGTGAGTATGTGAAATTGGACACATGTGCATTCCCATGAAAGAGTGTCTACTCTGAGAAAAGGGGCAACAGACAGTACGTGCACAAATGAGCTTGTGTACGTGCCGACCTGCCACTGTGTCAAACGAAAGTGTGTGCTTATGACTTTCAGCCTGGCGTGTGACGGCAAAACCATGCGTATCTGTGACCACATTGAAGTGAGCGTGCCCGCCACAAACGCGAAAAAAATAAGAGAGGATTGGAGAACAAAAAGAGAGACAGGCGTCAGAGATGCTGCCGAGTGCCGTCTGTACAAATGTGGGTATGAAAAGACACACACGTCCAGGCACATGTTTAGAAACACACACTACAGAGGTTGACACAAAGCCACACACCCACAAGTTTCACTTCTGCCTGGTGTGGCAGCACTCTTGAAACACCAGCACTCAGAGGTGAGGGTTCGTGTGCAGGTCAGGGCACAAACAAAAACAGCACACACAGTTCAGATGGTTATTTTGATTTCCACTTTATATAAAGTAATTATTCATGCAGGGACATTATGAGAGGTAGTAAGGGGAACATCACACATCATAACTGTGGTACAGTGTCACACAGGCAAATTTGCGTGGTGATTTTACAATAAATTGGATGCAAAGAGGCTGTAAAGTCTCACTGAGGAACTAAAAAGGAGGGTGAGAAGGCCTGCAGGGCACCGAGCGAAGGCACTCACAAAGAAACCCTACAAGGCCAACACCCACACCAAAGCACATGCGTGAAGACGAGCAGAGGAATGTGCCACAGTGCCAGTGTGTGCAAGTTGCTCATTATACAGCAGGAAAGAACAAATCTGTCAGAATCAAAGTTCGGGAAGCAGAGCTGGTGCGAATGCTAAGACTTGCCCACATTGCTACAGGGGAAACAAGCACATGAGAAAATGTGTCTGTGGTGACGCTACAGAGCTATACCGAAATGGGGAACTTGACCCTGGGAAATGATCGGGGACCTGCGATCTGCCTCATTTGCATGGTCACGCTATCATGCTATTTCTTTATCAACCTACTGAGCTTATCAGCGACCTTTTGAACTCTGGTTACGGAAACAATCCCTCACAAAAAAGAGCAGCAGAGTAGCTTGATTTTTTTCCCTGATGATTCACATTTGCAGCAGTCTATGCATGTATGTGTGCGTCTGTACGTGATTTTTTTCATTTGTGTGTGAGAGAGTGTGTTGGTGGCTCTGACTTTCTTTACCAGTGGGGACCTAAATCTAATCGCACAGTGGCTCATGAGTACTAAAATGGACAACAAAAAGAAGGTAACTATTTGAGAATGAAAGCTGGTGAAGACATTGTAGGGTTAGATTGGGGTAAAAATAAAAAGTTATGCAAGTACAAATTATAGAATGTTTTCACAGAATAAATCGAAGACAATCCTTTCTCCATTAAGGTATAAAACGTGTGTGTGCGCGCGCATGCGCGCGCGCGCGTGTGTGTGTGTGTGTGTGTGCGCGCGCACGCGTGTGTGTGTGTGTGTGCGCGCGCGCGTGTGTGTGTGTGTGTGTGTGTGTGTGTGTGTGGGCTTCTTTTTCAATGCTTTGGAGGAGCTTGGTTACATGTGAGCCATGAAAAAACATACGTCATTGCGAGCATAAAAGTGAAGTTCTCCTTTATTGAAATCAATCTTTTTTTCCTTTTGTTTTTAAGGTAAAGACATGCTGTAAGGTCAGGTTATGGTGAGGGTTAGACTGGTAATGCAAATACAAGTTTCAGCAGAGTTTGGAGCATGTCTGCAGGAAATGAATGTAAGTCAAGGTATTGTCAAAACAAAACATGTGTGGGCTTGTTTTCCTATCTTTGTGGAGACCTTCAGTGGTTTACACATCAACTCGGGAGGACTTGTGTCATTGTGAGGATAAAAGTGGCGGTCCCCATTAGGAAAATCAATGTTTGGTATTTGTTAAAGACGTGTTTGAGGATGAACCTGTGGTTTGGATCGGGTTATGGCAACGGTACGGTTTGGGGTCAGGCAAGTATGGGGTAAGTTTACAGGAAATGAATGTGCTGTCAGTGTATTGTCCCCATAAGGGACTGAAGCATAACATGTGTGTGTGTGCGTGTGTGTCAGAGCGTCTGCAAGGGTGAGAGCAGCGTTGGTTGAGGGGAGAGGTTGCGGGTTGCTGCAAGAGTGGGCGAGTCTTTCTCATGGCCTCTGAGCCCTCTTTGGACCCCGTTCTCATCTTGTGATTGGCTCACTCGCAGACACTGTCACTGAGACCAGACAGCACGCTCTCACATCACAGGGAGAGTGAAGAAGACAGGAAGATGCACAAGACGGAAAGGAAAAAAAAAAGGTTTCAGAGCGCCTGAAACAAATGCAAGAGGACAGACGGAGGGAGAGTGAGCCGTAAAGACAACGCGGGTTTAAATGAAGGTGACACTGAGAGTTCAAGAGTCAATGTGTCAGTCGGTGTCACACTTGTCATGCAGCAAACCAGCCAGGACAACAAATAGAGCCTTCGATGTGCTTTCTCCCTGCTGTAGGAAGAGTCTGCCCTCTGCTGACTACACATAAAACTACACACATGACCTCATCTTCCGTTTAATGCAGGCTTCAAGGCAAAGAGGTGTCCTGCTTGTGTTGCACACAGGAAGAAGTTTTGTATTGCTGGTATGAGACCAGTTCACAAAACAGATGCTTGACAAGATAGCGATCTCACACTTTGTTTAACTTGAGGTCTGATGAGGACAAAATCAGTTTTACCAGTTAAATAGGCATCAGGCATCATAGAGGATCAAATGTCACATTCTTTTGCATCAGTTTGTTAATCTGTCTCTAAGTTCAAGTAGGTTTGAGCCTTCCATGAACCTCAAAAGTTGTGAACCAGACCGATACAACCGTGAATCGTTGGAGCAATTTGAACAATCGGGTGATTTCATATTGAACTGAAATATTGTTTTTTTTTCCAAAACCAAACTGAGGACATTTTTTGACATTTCCATAAGTTGACACTTTTTCTGTGATTTCAAGGAATTTAATGTTATGTGACAAATCATGTAAATTCAGATGGTACTCCTTTTTTTCTTTCTTTTTTTTACTGACTAAATAACAAATTCTTCAATTAAGGCTTTCTCTGAACTGAAAAAACAACCTTTTTTAAAACCTATAAACTCACCCTCTTACATTTTTTGAAATGAAATGTTCTTCTTGTTGTGCCTCAGTGTAACCTGATAAACCTGTATTTATGCAGAGTTCAGTCTGATACAGAAAAATGTCCTTCAGTCAAAGTGCAACAAAAAGGCTTCGTTTAACGAAAAATTCTGCTCTTTCAGCTCAATTCAGTCTCACAGCTGACTGTGCATCACACGAGGCCTTGCAGGTAGGTGTAACACTGCACATTTGTGTGTCTGACGGAACCAAGCTGAAGCTCGTCAGGTCTGTTTAAAGAGAGCCTCGGGCACCGAGCACCAGCCATTAGTCAACAGCTAATGGCCGTCGTTAATATGCAAAGCCATGTAGACGAACATTACCGAGGCTCTGACCCAGAGCAGGCAGGATTAAAACAATTTAAAACAATAGTTTATACAGTAGTCTCTGTTGAGCTGCCCTATAAATCACCCTCAGTATCAACACACCATAAGAGTGTTTCTATAGATTATACACACTCACTTGTGGGTGTGTATACAGACGCCCTCAAGCAGGTCTGGCACTTTAGTGTGAGCTGAAGAGGTAAAATGTTTATCCCATTGTCGTCTGGTGATCCTCCTGTTGGGCTCAGCACCGCACTCACATGTCTGAGATGCACATGCAAGTGTAGGCACACGCACGCACATCGAATCACGTGTTTGGGTAATGGTGAGTAGGTGGATTTCTCAGATCGAGGCTGTTCTTGTTAACATGAGTCAAAGGTCAGGCATGAGATTATCGTTTCGGCCACAATTTCAGTGGAAAACAGCTTTCTGAGTCGATCCAATCCACTGAGAAGTTAAAGTTCAAAAACACATGTACATTGAGGAATTACATATACAACATTTTAGACCAAATTATTCTGCAGCTATAGACATTTATTGACCACTTGTATAATGTTGGGTTTGACACGCCTTGGATAAAAACTTTAGAGGAGGTAACTTGACAAAGTGATGTCAGTATTTCTCAGAAATCTGAGTCTGTATTGCATGAACGACTGCAGATTTGCTTGGGTTAGCTTTAACAGTACAAACACATTTTCCAACACCAATAGTTTTGTCTTGTCTGATGTTTGTCTCATGTCATATTTTGCGATATTGATGATACTTGACTTTAAAGTTTATTTTTTAAGACGAGAGTGATCTAATGCATTTAAGTCCGACTGCAGCTGTTATAGAGTGATATTTTGATCCTGATTAAATAGAGATGTTAGGAACAACACTGACACTGCTCCTTTTGTTAAAATGGTGCTACGTGGAGTCCGAAAGCTTGTGAGGAAAATCACTGTCACACCACAACACCAACAGCAGCCTTTGTGAAAGCTGAGCACAATGCAGAATGACCTCGTTTGTTCATCCGTCTTGGGGACCTACTTAAAAGTAGAACTTGTATGTTCAGAGCAGCACTTCTGCATCACGGGGTTGCAATGAGGCGTCACTTGCCACTGGTACACATCACTAGGAGCTCGATCAAGGCCGGTCAGTCTCTTCGGTCCTTCAGCAAGGCACTGTGGCCCCGCAAAACATCCAGCTCACTATTCATCCCACTGTGATGTGAGCTGGGAACCAGAGGGTCGCTGGATTGAGTCCCTGTTCCTGCCAGAGGCTAAGGTGTCTCACTCACCACCACTGTGGGCCTCTTGAGCAAGGACCCTAACCCTCAGCTGCTGCCCCAGCCGCTGCAAAGTGGTGAGCCCCTGCTCCTCGTGTGTGTAGATATGGTTAACTCTCGACAGGATGGTTTGAAAAAAGAAAGGAATTTCCTCATCTGGATCAATGAACGATAAGCTAACTATATCTGTGGACACAAAATCTCAGCAGATTTGGTGTCTCTGAAATACTGAAACTCGTCCATCTGGCTCCAACAGCCGAGTCAGAGACATTTGTCATCCCTTTATTCCCTCATGCTTGGTATTAATTTCATCAGACCCTTTTGAGCCGGTCTACATACTCACTGAGAAGTGTCTGGTACATCACCGGCTGATCTTCAACGGACAGCTGAAAAGATAAAGCCATAAGGGAGTCCTGTGAGTTCATGTCACATTGCAGTCATAGCAAGCTTTTTTTCAAATTCATTCACCGTTGCTAAGGCTAGATATTCTTTGGCAATCTATTCATACTAAAAGACCAACCACAGACCATTTATTCTGTCTGTTATTGTAACTATGGGCCTCCTTTTCACATTGAGACATCATCAAATTTTAATCGGAATCAAAAACGTCACTGAAGCAGGAGCAGTGAAAAAACTGAGCAGACACGCAGTGTCAGACCCTCCCTCCCACGCACGCACATCAGACCCTCCCTCCCACGCACGCACACGTACAACACTGACACGAGTACAGCACAACAAAAAAGTGTGCGTACAATGTTTCAAGGGTTCTCCAGTGTCCATATTTTAAGAAGCACGCTGGCCTTGCCTTTGTGAGAGCAAAGCTCCCGTGTACGCTCGCCAGTGCTGACGAGAGGCGGTAACCCTGGCAACAGCTGCCAAGGTGCTGCTATCTCTTCTCCCTGCCCACTGACAGCCATCCCTCGCTTTACCTCACTGCTGTAGTGAGTCATCGTGGCGATCGTCAGCTTCCTGTGCAACCATTCACACTGATTCCCCAAGGTGCACCGAGCAGGTTCATAGGCAGAAATCCCAGGTCGTCTGGTCTCCGAAACAAAACGAGATGGATCAAGACTTTTACAGCTGTTCCTTCAATCAACCTCCTATACCTATAAAAGTGCTTCAGGTGACATTTTTCCGTTTACTGCCCCTTATGGCATAGATGTCTGATTTTAACAAAAGATATAGACAGATTTTCTGTATTTTTCACAAGGTCGAACATGCTTGTGCTGTGGATTTGGGAAAAAAATTGGCATCAGCTGCTCTTGAGTCATTTGTTCCCCTTATTTCATCCCCAACATGTTGTCACTTACAAATGTAGTCAGATTTTTTTCTAATTTAAAATCTTATTTCATAAGGTTTTTGTATATTCCTTTTTCAAAGACCACTTTAAAGAAATCCAGAAATTTTCTTGGAACTGAATCTGGCATCTTTTTCTTTCGATTATAGTTGTCATTCTCTGACATTTGCCGTGAGGTGACAAGTGGTGCTGGTCTAGAATTGTACATCTATGTTTCTGCTCCCACGCAAAGCAACTTTTGGTCATTGTTGCTTGGAAAGTAAACTGCGTCAGCGCCTGATGTTCATGACTAAACCTGTTGTGGAACCAATGAAACCACCTGCTGGCTTCAGGCTTATGGATAAAAAAACAACTTTACACTAAAATTCATATATGTGTGCCACAAGAAAAAAACATCTACGGTACATTTCTTTGATTTCAAATTCTCCGGAGCTGAAGATTCCCTACAGAGATTTATTCCCAACTTTGCTCACTTTCTCAGATTCCCCCCCCCCCCAGAGTTTAGCTGTCCATGTGTTTCAATAATACATCTGTACAGGTGAAAGACTGCTACATTATTACGAGCCAGCGCTTTTATCCAGCGGCTTCCAGCATCCGATGTGCAGAGAAGATAAGGTCTGTATGAAAGGTTAGCCACTTAGCCAAGGCCCATTCATGGCCAACAGCAGCTGGCTTGGCATGCACACACCTTCATCTGTCTGATCCGGCCCCTCGACTCTGACAGCAGATCATAATCACATCCATTCAGGATTCAATCACTGTTTCTGGAGCTTTGAGAGGGGTGAATGAGAAGTATGCATCCTGGCTGGAACACATGTGTTTCATTGATGTTGAATGACTGCTTACAGCAAAATGTGTTTTTATTGGAGGGGTACGTGGATGTGGAGGCAGTGAGAGTCTGGGTCACGGGTATAAAGTCTATGTCTAAGCATATGTGTGTGTGTGGCCGGCTGCCATGAAGAGTGAGCGCACTTCAGATTAAAAGGGAAACCGCAGAGAGGCAGAAACAGGCCATCAAATGCTACCAAAGATAAGAGTCAGATAGGGATGCCAAAAAGTTGTGCCGTTTCCCTTCAGATAGCGCAGCACTGTTGCTTTCTTTATGAGCCTGAAGTCACTGCAAGCACCTCTCAGTGTTGCATCACTTCTCAAAAGTGTATTTTGTAACTGGTTAACTGTGGTAAGAAATTTGTTTTGGGCCATTCTATTCTTCAGTGTCAGTGTAGAAGACACACAGAGTCCCAATTAGGGGTCGTTGACAGGTCAAGACGTGTCAAAAGTGTTACATTTTTTAGGGGAATAGGATTAACAGCAACCTAAACTTGGTATAAAGGCAGAATGAAACAATACAAAATCTTAGAATACACAGCATAAGAGGAGAGATTTGTCCAAATACTTGCAAATCTCCTGAACCTGCAACTGCTGCTTAAATACTGC
>JAUESE010000020.1:18036791-18056290 GCA_032274725.1 Malacoctenus triangulatus
TCTGTCTTTGTGTTTGTGTGTGTGTGTGTGTGTGTGTGTGTGTGTGTGTGTGTGTGTGTGTGTGTGTGTGTGTGTGTCAGTACAGTCAGGAATAATCGCAAAACTGGAGAGGAAACAAAGAAACACCGATGAGAACTGGATGTACTGTCATCCTTGAACACAGTGGCCTGAACTACAATAAATGCTGCATGGATTAAGCTGCCTTTACAGCTGGCACGACAATACTGCTTTCAGCTAGACAAACTCAATAAAATGTAATAAATGCAATGAAAAGATGTGTCCACTCAAGTTTCCGGAGGTCAAACTAATACTTTTCCTGCTGCCGTAGCCTATTGTCTCCCTCAAATTGAGTGAAGAGTCCTGGTGAGGACAGTGATGGGTGACAATGATCAGCATGGTTCAAGCTATTCAAACCTGTCGGAGCTCCTGTTCAACTTCAGTAGAAGCTCTTCTTTTAAAGTTCTGTGAATTCGGTCATCCTCGTCTTGGGCTGAAGATCAATCCTGCTGCACCGACGAGCCTTCCACCGGCAGCAGAGGCGGAGAGCGCCGTGTTTAACTTGAGCGACAGCTTGTTGCAGTTTGTTAACACACTCCCAACAGATGGCTTTGCAGGGTGGCCATTGTTGCATTACAAAAACGTGGTGGAAATCCCTACCTTGAAGACTAACTTTGATTTGATCTTTTGAAGCATTTATCTGCAGCGTAGCAGCTGTTTGTTTGTTTCAGTGTGCTTCTTTAGGTTGGACGGTGAATTGTTGAAAGCGCTGATGTTTTTTTTGTCGGCATTTAAAAAAGTACAAGCTTGTTTTGCGTGTCTGGGTTCGTGAAACTTGAAACATTTTGTGCAGATCAGGCCAGACGTGTTCTGGTGGTTGGCCGTCCAGCTTATTTCCTGTTGCCTTTCTGTCTGTAAAAGGTGAATGAACAGTTCACGAGCTCGTGTGGCATCTTGAGGTGAGGTGGCTATGAATCGGAGTCCTTTTCCACTCATATTCTTATAAACTGACTTGCAAAACCCGCAGTAAATGCAGGAAACCCTCTGCGGAGGACGTGTTTGGTTTTTTTCTGTCTGTTCAAGGCTACTTTACAAACATGGCAGGACACCGTGGCTTGCCCTGTGGAGGATGACCGTTCCTTATGTAAATATGAGGAGCTCATTTCAAGGTAACGAGCCGGCAAACACGGCTTTCAGTTTACCGCTCCATTATTAATAGGTCTCTCTCACAGTGGATCTTCAAACAGCTGAGATTCTGACATTTGACGATTGAGAGGGGGGGGGAAAGCAGCGGGAGGATTCTGCATGTCAACTCCAAACTTAGCTTTTCAACAATGACAAAGTTTTAAGTCGTATTTTTTCATCAAACTAAATAGAAAACTTAGATTTAGGTCTGATGGACTTGAGCTGTGCAGGAAGAGGATACATGAAGCCACTCGCTAATGCTTACCCCCCCCTCCCCTAAAAGCAGTTTTATTTTGGGAGTCAATAAATATTTATAATTAGTTACTCGCTACCTCTGCACTGCGGACTGTGTGACACTACAATTTGTTATTGATACTGAACGAGGAAGTAATGAGGAGGAGCCGAAACACGAAACCACAAAGTGCTGTTGTGCTCTTGTCTAATCAGGCTTGCTTGTGTGCGGATACACATCAAACGCCGCCTCTCACTCTTCCCTTTTTACCCCCCCCTGCCTCCTCTCCACCCATCTCGATTCACTCCATCAGCACCGCAAACAAAGAGAGACACAACTGACGGAGCCCTGGAAGTTGTTTACCTCTCTGTCCTTTAGGACACTCCTACTGAGACCAGAGAGTTCCCGCTGATGTATAGTTACAGCCAAGCCATTCAGTGTAGAAATATTGCCACTGCTCATGAAAGAAGTGTGGGCGATAAGAGACCCACAACAGCTTGTGTGAAAAGGCCATGCCAGAGAGGGTGATACATTACAGCTTTATATCCTTTTTTCCCTCCTGGAGTTTTCTTGAATGTGTATCTACTCCCATGTGTTTGTCTGTGTCATCCATGTGCGGGGCCTGTGAGAGTTGTAAAGGCAGAGGACTGGACATCGCCGCACAGGACCAAAATAAGTCTGTGATAGTAAACTCCGGCCACAGTGAGATTTGTGTGGCCTCTTGTGACTCTCGGCTGACTAATAGATTTTGAAGTATAAACAGAGGAAGGTTGTGGGCCCTTATGAGTGCTGGGATGTCTGGACAAAGATTGTGGAGAGGGAAGGAACAAAGCAATCACAGCCGGCGTTAATAACAAATAACGGCGTCGCTGCAGCAACAAAATAAAGCCGGAGTTGTGTTTAGAATGGAAGTGTATACGAGCAGGAGAAGAGAGCGAAACATAAACAAGGAAGGAAAAGCTGACGGAACAAACCAGCAGGTGAATGTGTGGCGCGGCGGTAGGTTTACAGATCCAACAAAAGCTGCTGAAACCAAAGCTTTCAGAATAAAACACTTATTTCTGTTTGGCTGGGTAAAAAAACACACACACAAGGAAATATTTACAGAGTGGGATGTAATTTACATCTATTATTCCAAGCATTCTTTTCTCAAACGCTCTTTTACGCTTCTCTTGCTTCGTCTCACCCTGACTCTGACCTTAATAGTCTGAGTGTCTCACGAACTACGGATCCGATATTCAAACATATAATTCACACCCTGACTGCCTACCAGACAATTTGACACATGGGCTCCGACTGTGGAAAGGTTTCTGTGGTGGCACGGCCTTTGTGCGGAAATTTCCCTGCAATCAGAGTGAATCAGCGTGATGAAGTGCACAGAAAATTCTCCATCATTGACCCAAAATCCGACATCACATCTTAACATATCAATTTTTTTTTTTTCACTCTTGCAACCTTTGTAAATGTTTCAGCCTAAAACGCTGCGCCGACCCACCGGCTCATTTTTACGCAGACCCACAACAGCGTGCACTCAAGAGATATGCTTCCATTATTTGAGCCGTCATTCAAATAATGTTTGTCATTTCAGTTGTTACCTCACATTATTGCTCTATACTTTTTTTCACCCCGAGTGGATGACACATTTTTAGCTTCCCCACCTTTCATAGAGCCACAGGACTTTTTGTAAAGCTTTTTTTTTTTGATGGTGCAATCACATTCCCTTTTCAATTTCCATGCTTGCTCTGCATGTTTGACTGAGCAAGGCTCATGAATGCAATGCTGCTGGACGCTGACTCAGAAAGATACACAGCACAGAGTCCTTGTACTACAGGAGAATTTGTTGAAACTGCACATTTACCTCACTGCAGCCACAAAATAATCGGACATGCAACATTTACTGAACATAGAAAACCTCTATGTTCTAGTCAGTGGACACAACAGCAGCAAAAGAGGCTTCATGCTTTCATAAAACAATCGCTATTAGTGTTGTGAAACCTGCTTTATACGGGGTCGTGTCACTGCGCACTGCTCTTTCAGTGAGAGGTAATTAGTGGGAACTAGTGTGAGTAAACAATGCATTAGGTTACAATTACTTAGATTCCAGTGGGTTTGTAACTTAGCGTCATTGTTGCATATAGAGCTGCAGAGCTGCTGTCTCTCCACGTCCTGTAGATTGTTGTCTCCAGTGAAAAATGGCTGTGATCTCATTTGAATATGTTGGAGTCTCATTATGATTCCTGAACGACCTCAGTCTTGCCGACAGCTATGTGAAAGGTGTCCCACTAATAACATTTAGTTTAGCCTACACCCACAGAATCCGCCATGCATTAGCAGTCGTAATTAAACACGAGCTGGGCCTGCTGCTGTCTGCATGTCGGAAGTGTATCTCAGTTGTTTTGCTGCTTCTCTTCATAATTAGTTTATTTATCTTTTTCTTGCAAAACTGATACCCACTAGATTATTGTGTTGGATGACTGTATATGTTTTTAATCCAATTTCAGCTGAGTTTATCGAGCGACAGCTCAGCTGAAATGTCACAGCAATGAACGTCTTGACCAGATCTTCACATGAATAGAACTAAAAGAGAAAAATAACTATTTTTATTCACAGTTTGTAAAAAGTGACTCAATTACTTTACGAAGGAAATTGGAAGAGTAAGAGTGTTAAGTGATTGTGGGGATTTCTGACTCATTTGCTGCACTAACTGCAGCTGAAAATCTGTTTGTGTCTATTATAAAAAACACAAACAAGAGAAAACTGAAGTGCATTGAAAAATGCTATTTTCATGATTCAATTAAGGTCCTTAAATCAAGAATAAAACAACAATTAAACACAATCAGCACTCACGTTTGGTAGCAAACAGCACAAACTAACAAACCAGATCGGAGGCTCTCAAACTTTTTTCTCCGAAGCTCCTCAAGAAAGGAAGTGAACCGATCCTTGCTCTTCCAAAACATTACAGTGCAGCCAAACAATGGTGGAAACACACATTCAAAAGAAAAGCAACGTGACGTTTTTCCTGTGCAAGTCTTACTTGGACAGCCAGACAAAAACTTTGGGGCCCCACTTTGATTCAGTGAGATTCCAGGCTGGAAACTACTGAACTCCAATCCCAAAGTGAAAACTGGAAGTCATTAAGAAAGAGTTTCACAGGTGTTTGTGGCTCAGCTGCTCACGTGATTGATCGCGGTACACTTTAAATTGTGTTGTAGCCGATGGTTTTGCAGACGTACGAGCTGTCAGCCGTGCACGGGCGAGATCAGGCGGTTACACACACATGCGTCCTCACAAAAACACAAGTTTGTGCATTGCAATCACAGACTCAGACTCGGTTTACAGGATCATTTTCTTGCCATCTTATAATGATAAATATGCCATTCAGCGATGCCTCAAGCTTTGCAGTTCTGTGATTGCAATCTCAGATAGACGGCCTTATATTACCCAGTTCCTGTATCTTTTTTTTTTTTTTTTTTTTTAGCACTAATACACCTTGCTTTTTTTTTTTTAACCAGACGCATCATTGTTCTCTTCCAGCCGCATACCTGCCATGACTGTAGGTGGAAAAATAATGAACTCCTGCTCCCTCTTCTTTGCCCCTCATAGTTGTGGTTTTTCTGCAGCCTTTTATTTGTTCTTTCTCCTTCTTTTGAGGAATGAAAGGGAAAAACCAATTAATTCTAATGCAAGAAACACAGGCTCTCACACTCTTGAACTGTGTCCAAGTGATTGAATGAGTCTGTGCCCCAGCTGAGCTGACCTCGAGACACAGTCACTCCTGCACACTCCCTCATAACTGTACTATCACACGTGCTCTTTGCTCTCCAAATGACTCCGCCATTGTAAGCAAAAGGTAGCGAGGGATGAAAGTGCTCCGTCTGTCTCAGTGAGATAAAGGCCTTGTGAAGTAAACATTTCCTATACCCAAAAAAAACTGTACAAAAGTGTAAAAAAAAAGCGTGTGTTGGTGACAATTATGACTCAGTTTATAATATTAAGCCTTCTCTCTGGAAGGTTGAAGATGTAGGGATGATGCACATTTATTCTCTCTTATCGCTCTTTATGAGTATTATATAACTAAGAAGAAACAGACAAATCTAAGCCCGTAGCTTGAATTTTAAGGAAGAGCAACGCGAGCTGTTGCTGTCAGTGAATCACAATGTCCGGGGGGAATGCCTGGATTTTAAACCCCATTGTGCACATTGTTAAACCCACACAGGTTCGTTAAAATAGGACTGCTATGGTACAGACTGCCTTTAGGGGTTGAGGGTGTGGGATGAAGCTCAGCTCTTTGTAACAGTGAGATCTGAGGTATGTAGACCATGGATGGCTGCCTGCCCTGCAACAGGCATCCGTGTCGCCTTCTCAGAAATTAAGATATGTGGTGCAAGCACCCCCTTTTCTCTTCTTTTGCTCCCTGCGTTTCTTTCGGTTGTCCCTCTCTCTCCCTGTCTCTTTTTCTCCCCTCGCATTGCAATGCTATTAATAGAGAGTTCTGCCTCTAGAGAATGTAAACTGGGGAACAGGGGGGGAGAAAGAATGACAGCAAATAAGGGTGGAAGTGAAGTGGATGGAGAGACCACAGCGAGCAGAAAAAAAGGCAGAGAGATTGATGAACTGAGGACGGAGAAAAAGGGCAGAGAGCTGCAATGAAGAGGAATAGCTGAGCGCTACACGCGACAGTGGGAACAAAACAACGTTATGAAGAGGAAACAAAAGAGACGCACAGAAAGTGAAGATAAAGGGCGTCGCAGATGAGAAGAGCAACTCTGGGAAGAGTGAAAGTTGCACGCAGGCAAAAAGGCTAAAAAAACAAACAAAACAGACCAACCAGCGTCTGTAAAGTTGTCATGTTACTTAAAATAACTCCTAATTTGTCTTCAGGAATCTACTGGATGAAGTCTGAGAGATGATCTCAATAAGGTGGTAGACAAGTTGTTTGTTCTCAGTATACATCAGCGATGTTTGCAGCGAGGGCGCTTAGTTTGAGACGTATTTTTTGTCCTTTTAGTTGTTTTAATAGTGTCATGGCAAATTGCATGCAGGTAATGAACTGGGAACATCACATGGATGCTTTGTTTACTACTGATCAAGCAGGAGCCAAATATAGAAACAAGAAGTTGTATTTGGGATAAAAATATTTGTATATCGTAGTTTACAGCATCGTTTGTTTTTTTCTCTGCTATATTTCTGTGTTAGTGTCAGATATCTGCATAAACTCCATTTTTTGCTTTATCTTCCTCAAACAAAAACACCTTTTATTTTCCCCTTTGAAATTTAGAATTAAAATTTTAATGAGCACAAATAATCGCCAGTATCTAACGTCCACATTTTGAAATGTAAATTTTGAGTCATTACCATTAGTATTCAGTTTTCAGTGAACAGATTTAGGCACTTCGAGAAGCTTTTTTGGTGGGAAAAGTAGAAGAAAAGTGTCTCGATTGCTCAATTTCATGGCTTTTGAACACTTGGTTCTGCAGGTAATTGAAAATAGCCTGTCATTTGACAAGCTACAAAACCATTCACAGCTATTACCTAGCCAATGAAAAGCATGTTTTCCCAATTAGGCTCCAGATAATAAAGCCACCTGGCTGGAAGCTCGGCTCCTCCGTTGTGGGGAGGAAGACAGGCAGGCCACATGTGAAGCCGGTGATTGTAGTCTGACCACAGAGACCCCGCGTCCCCCCCGAGGGCCACGGCTCCCACTGAGCCTTAATTACAACGGCGTGCCGCCCTCAAACACAGCCATATCTGATTCCAGATTAAACCACTTTGACACACTTAATTGAAATGAGAATTTTCTCTCAAAATGAGCAAGGAAAGAGTAGAGCCAGAAAAATCACAGTGGGTGTGAGGAGTGAAGTCATGATTGTTTGCCTGATAGGAGGGTTTTTCTCGCTGCCGCAGCAGCTTAACCAATTACCTGCTAAATACAGGAAGGATCACAGCGGGATGAGAGAGAGAGCCAAAGAAAGCTTGTGATGGGATAAAGGTTATTGTCTCATTTTATTACAAAACGAGGCATATTTAAACACATCGGCGCAGCTGTGTTCAAATCGTTGGACCCTTCTCAGCCGTTTTTGTTGAGTCTCTTTTTTTTCTCCTCAAGCTGTGGCAGATGCAAAACCTTTCAATGGATGGTTTCCGCCACCGTCTCGCTTCCCTCCCACAAGAGCCAGACGTGACTCGGCTGTGTCCTGGTGGGATCAGCTGAAGGCATCCTGTGCTGAATAAAACAAGACAGCAAAAGTTAGCGTGCGACAGGGTACAAATGACTTCACTATCACAATCATTGCCGCCCCGCAGGTGCTGCGGTAGGAACACGTGTTGCACCTCGAGGTTACCGGGAGCCGCTATTCACCCCTGCACTCAATTTCCCCCGATAATAACTGCCGCTCACACTGTGTAGTTGGGATTTGTTATTGCTGAGAGGAGATAATATATTCCTGCGCTGCAGTCTTACGCTCCTCTTCTATCAACCTTTAGCTCCTTGTCTTTCAAATGACCTTGAAAGGCTCCGACGCCTCAGATCTACATAAAGGGTCTGTGGCTGGGAGTTCACTCTTCATGCAACATAATGTAATAAATATGAAATATTGAATAGAGACTGGTAAGTCCTCGATTCCTGATGGAAGGACTGCAGACACTCTGGGGCATTGCAGTACCTGTGTGTGGGCCTCGTGGCCTCTCCCTCCACCTGCGTGGCTCCCTCTGGTTTTCTGAACTCAAATGTTTGAAGCTGCTTCGTTTCAGTAATGTAGACTCAAGTCTCAGTTCCGAGGTTGCTTGTGATCAGTTTAGCACACGTGTTCTCACTCTGCACCTCATTTTTATGGACTGCCTTCGTGTATCCCAAACTCGACTTCACATGGAAAGTCACTGATTGCACATTTTATCCATGAATCTTGTGACATTTTAGGCATTCTTCAAAACGTCGAGAGGCCTGCATCAGTGCGTGAGACTAATTTGCTAAATTGATATTAGCTCTCCTCTTACAAAACTCTGATACCGCCTGTAGCTACTCAAATCAGCCCCCCCTCCCCCTCCTGCTCTTCCTTTAGCCCTCCTTCAGCTGTTAAGGTGTCATGGTGGCATGTGAATCACTTAAATGGCTTTCAAACAAATGAGGTGGCTTGCTGGGAAAAAGATAAAAAAAATATGAGGAGATGCAAGTAATTCCTATGCAAATTAACCAATATTTTTAGCTGTGCATGCTGAAACGTCTTGTTTTGCTGGTCGCGCTGTCGTATTATTGTGGAAGAGTGTCAGGATTTACACGGAACCCAAATTAAAGACCTCACGTACAAGCGCTGAAACAGTCTCTCCAGTTAAAAATGGCATTGATACATGCTAAATACATACATGTTGCAATTAAATTGGCTGCAAGTCAGTCAGCGAAAGGCAGTAACAGACAGGCTACATGCACACAGGGAGAAGGGAAGGAAAACACTGTTAAAGCAGAAAATGTCTCTCTACACAGATGACAATGTAAGGCTGAGGAATTTTTGATAAATCAGCTCGTGATAAAAGAAATCTGCAGAAGATAAATCAGGGGTGCACAAAAATATTCAACTGTGAAAAAAAAATTCAAGGTAGCAGAACCACTGGATTCATAATAACAACAGGAATAACAGAAGTATGTGAAAAGTTTGGTGCAGAAATCAAAAGAATGATCAAAATACTGAACGACAACGCAAGTTTTGGAAATCCAGGTTGCCTGGATGAAACAAATTAATTATGTTGCACTGGTTTAGGAGGCTAGCATAAAATAAAACCAAAGTAAATTGTTAGAGGTGAAGATTTATATGAAAGCAGAGGCTGGAGAATACATTTAAAATGCAGAAAGCATAGCAGCGGGTGTGTTTTGACTTGAACTTCCAATCTGTCTTCTTAGTGATTCTGAAATGAAAAAAAAAACAAGTAGTAAAAGACCAAAATAAGATGCCCTGCCCTTTCTAATGGTGCAGTGGATGCTGAATCAGAGGGGGGAGGGAGAACAGCGCGACAGAGAGCAAGAGTCGCTCATTACTGAAGCTGGATTCTCATTCATGAAACCTAAAGCAACAGAAGAGAGTAAAGAAACACAACAAAGAGGGAGAAATAGTCGCTGCTCAAATCAACACACGCACAGTCTGCCAGTAATTAATCTCCTTTTGGGTTGCAAATGGTCGGCCTGCTCCTGCATTAACCTCCGTCAGGGCTGACACTGTACTAATCTCTTCCCCTCTTTGACATTCACGCTGCTGCTGATGAGTACTACAGGACATGGAGTTTGGAGTTGGGAGGAGATTGAGTGCCCATCTTCACGCCTTTGCTCCTCCACTCCGGTGCCACTGCCTGCTTCCTGACAGAGTAATTGTAGCAGCTGAGGCTGTTTCGTATGGAGCAGGCAGAGCGGGTCGAGAGGGGCTGTTGGCAGACCCCGGTGTATTGACCTAAATGCTAGGTAGCAGCAAATTAAGCAGTCCAGTAACTCTACTGTGCATGTCTAAAGGTTTGTTCAGTCGAAGAGCAAAGTAAATTTTCACCTCTAGTAATTTGCATATATTAGAAAGCGCTGCCTGTTTGTGTTCGCTGCCTGTTGAAAACGTACAGGTGTTCGCTGTACCTTCTTGGCAACATCTACATTAATCGTATAATTCAGCTGTTTGATGGCCTTCACAACTCACCAGTATTTCTAATTTTTCCTTATATTCCTCGTTCCTTCTCCTCCCCTCGTACATTTTTGCATTGCCACCGAAGCACCTCGGGCACACGGCTCGCGAAGATATATCTTTACCTCGCTTTGACCCACCAGGTTGAATTCGCATAATACTTTTGTGCCTTTGAACTGACTTTATTTGTCGTGGTGCCACCTCTGAAATTCCCTGCACATTCAGGCTCTACCCACATTCGTATGCTGCGCCAGTTCATCTCTGAATCATCGTATCAGTCTTTGCAGAGGCACAATTGTTTTTTTTGGGGCTTTTTTTTTTTTTTTTGCAACCCCATCGCAAGACTTGGAAGAGCACGGCTGCGTGGCACAGAGGGGCTGCACTGATGGCAGGGTCTGTGTTTTGCTTTATTTTATTAATGTATTTTCCTGGGTAACCTTCTCCTTACCTCTGCACGCAGAAAGAGCAAATAGTAAACATCTCTTTGAAGGTAGGGTTCAGTCAATGTTGGGACGCTTATGGATGTAGGAAGCTGGAGGAAGAGCTAAAAGATTAACTGTGTGTTTATGCGCGTGAAGGAAAGCTTCTTCTCTTTATGCCTTCTCTGAAGAAGGATCTATCCATTCACAGAGCCCCCGGGACCTTCAACATGGCAAAAGTGCTCCAGGACTCACTTCCGCAAAATCCATTTTCCTTTAAAGAAGAGAGTGTTATGGCCCATGCATGTCAATACAACAATGTGTGTGGATAAGAGAGGGGGGGAGAGCGAGAGGGCTCGGCACGTCATTGGATTATAAGGGTGAGAAAGGTAGAGAGGGGTAGCAGGGAGGGAGGGGGGGCATCAGAGAGAGAGAGCCCTTTCATCTCTTTCTGACGTCTTCAAAGACAATGAGCTTCACCCGCTGCACCCTGTGTAGATATTAACACATGCACACGCCAACACACACTCGACCAAACATCAGAGAGCACACACATGTTGCAGCTACGCGCCGATCTCTTTTCGCATGTGAGCTACCTGAGCACATGCCCTCCACGGGAGTGAATGTCAGTGAGAAGGACACAACCAATAACCCGAAAGGTGATCACACCGCTTTTCACTCCCTCAAAAGAATCACCGCCGACATACCGACTTGTAACTGAGAGTATACAAGCCACGGAGATTGATAACATACATGTCAGCGTCTGTCTTCCTGTCACCGTCACTCCAGTGTTGGCTTCACTGATCGGAGAGTACTTCAAAAGAGGGAATGTTTTGAAGCAACTGCTTGATGTGGGCGGGAGGCAACACAAAAAACCCGCTTGAGGATGACTTGACGGGCAGAAAAAGAATAGTATCAGTGTCGTATTGTTGTTTCCATTGTTTCGATTTACACTGAAACAGCACCACGTTTGCCACACGACTTTGTTGACAGTAGGCAGTTGTTCCCAATCGATGGAGTCATGCATCACTAATTAGACACAAGTTTTGCACCTCGGAGTCCCTGAAACGCATCCAGCTGTGGAGAGGAAAGGTAGAATGGAGCAGTGAATGTTCTTCATCGAAGCATTGACTTATTTATTTGACCACTCGCAGCCGACTCTCAGCACAACCTCGATGCTAAAAAGCTGTTAGTGTGAAAACATCAGAGACCGATTCCCGAAAGACATCCCGGTAATCACGTTTTAATTTATTCCATTTTTGTGTCTGGCTACAAGAATAATCAAAGTCCACCATCCCAGTAAGAGTCCCGGTTTACTGCTTTGGAGCTCCTACTTTTGGTCCCTACTGAACCCTAATTATAAGCCCCTAAGATAGAGGTGGGCACTCGTGGTCCTCGAGGGCCATAATCCTGCATGCCGTGGACGCTTCCCTGCTCCAGCACACCTGACTGTAATCAATGTGTCATCATGAAGCTCTGCTGAACGCCTGATAACAAGCTGGGCTGAAACCGTTGCCGGACTGTTGCCCTCCAGGACCAGGAGTGCCCACCCTTCAACACCTCAGCGTCCCACTGTAATCCCCAGCTTTTCCCTTTTGTTTTGTGATGCTGTGATAAGCGGCTACAGAGTCATCTTTGCTGGCTTAACCTCAGAGCAAGATTGTTGATAGTGGACCATGCAGCAGAGGTGGGCGGTGTGAACCCAAAACAATGAGCTGAAAGACTCTTAAATGGTCTGTAAAGCTGGTGGGAGCTTGAGAGTAGCTGCTTATAACCATGGATCGCATTACGTGTCGTGGGTTCAAAAAAATATTAATTAGTAGCTGTTTAAAGGTTACTCATCCATCCCAAAACTGTGTGGGTGGTGCAAGTCGTGATTCAAAGCTGGATCAAAAAAACTGTAGCCATTGTTTATTTGCACGAAGCACAGCTTCAAATAATTCATGTGTATTTTCAACTCAAACTGGGAGGATTCCACGCGAGTCGACGAGACAGCCCCGCTGCAAACGCACCAATTAAAGTCTAACAAACCTCAGCAGGAACAAAATCCTTCTCATCATATAGTACATGTGCATTACAAAACACAGAACGAGTGTTAAATGTATCGCTGCACTATATTGGCATTAAATATTGAACTCATCTGTATTTCATCAACATTGATGTTGAAATTTTTGCCTTTCTTGTCTCTGCATATATAGAATTATGTTTTTCTGATTATCTGTGCTGGAGGCTGTGTGCGTTTCTCACTGTTATATGGCTGTTATCACGAGCAGAAAGTCTTCCAGCTATGTTCCCCACTCTTTTGTCAGATTTTTTTTTTCTGTCGCACTGTGGTGAATTTGCTGATGAAAAGGCTGCAGGGCGCAGGATTGGCATGTATTTGTGTGTCCATGTGTGCGACTGTGTCTCTCACGAGGAGGTTGCTGTATTGTAATTGACTGCTCAACAGAACGAGGTGTTGTGATGGGCGAAGAGGAGAGCTGAGTGGGTGAGAGAAGAGTTTGGATCTTATGAAGAGTAAACAATGTTTGTCAACATACACCGCATTCCAGCTCGCAAGTTTCTTTTTACAGCGGCGGCACCGATAAGGCAAATAACTTCAGGGAAGGACGATAACGACTGTGGAAAGATTTTGATCACATTGAAGGTGATATAAAATCACAAACCACAGGCTTCAAATTAGTTGAATTCAGTATTTTTCACATGAAACCCAGAGAGATTTTTAAATTCAGGACAGTGTGGTCGGTAAAACAATCACACTTAGAAGCATGAATAAGCAACAAGTAAAGTCCAATTTCTTTGAGTGTTTTGAATTATGCTCTGGTAACGATATTTCTTGTACAAAGAAAACTAACATTTTCCCAGTGTCGAATGGTGCAAAAAAAAACATGCATTATGAGAAAAACACTGAGAATATACACATTCACACCAAACATTTCTGGAGTAAAACTTGCTTTTCGTGATCTATTTGATCACACTCACAACAGTTTTAACTGATCTGACAATGTAACTGCCGACTTCACGGCGTTCTGATCCTGTGAGGGGGACGGGTTGGCTGGCGTGGCGAGTTTTTATGGTTGGGTCTCGACAGGAAGAGCGCGAACACATTCGGCTCTGTCTGTCACGCTGCGACGGTGAGTCAAGCATTTATTACCTGTCATAAATGTGCCGTCGACTTCCTCAGCCTGAAGTCGTCTCTTAAAGAGCGGCTGTATCTGTGGCTAAATACACAGATGGGTGGATACTGCTGCACTCAAGCAGACGACATTTCTACAGATTTCACGGTGGTTGCCTGTGTTGCAGTGTGTGTGTCTGTGTTTGATTGCCTCATCTTGTATAATTGAGTAATCGGCTTTATCACAGAAACTTGTCATGTTTGTTTCACCTATTTAAAGCCGACATTTGCACTGAGGCAGCCACGAGTGTTGACCGAGGACTCCTGTGAGCTGTGTGGGAGCCTCCCCAGCTGCACTGAGCTGTGCCCTGGGCTGTTGGGCACACGCCAGCTTTTGGCCCTGTCACTTGGCTTGGTGACTGGTGTGTGTGAGCTGGAGGTAACAAGGTGACAGCGATGGTACCTGGGTGAGCAATGAGCAGCCAGGCGCACGCGGGCCATCTGTAGTGAATGCGCCGTTACTGCTCAGAGGTCAAAAGCAGAGAGCGATGCAAAGCGCAGAGCTGCTTTTATTTCTTTGTGCAAAATGACCTGCTTCATTTCTTCTCATTTAGGACCCATTTTCCATCAAGGGCAGACCCAGCTGTCCACGTGATGTTGCCTCTTTATGTGCATCTTCAGATCCACAGAGACAAACTAAATTCAATCTCTGAAAATAGACTCGGAGAGAGTCTCCGTTTACATGCAGAGATCTACAGCTTATTTAAAGTGTGCAGGACCTAAAATAAGGTTGTTTTTTTCCCCAAGTCCTTTTTTCTCAGACGGAAAAATCCTCTTGGTTTTTTCGCTGGCGATAAAGACTTGTAGATTTCATTGCAAACAACCCTTGAAACGAACACGTGGACGGATTAATTTATGGCAAACAATATTTCACACGCAGTCTATAGTGTTGATACGCAGACATGTTGATTAATGACTGTGATAACCAGGGGCAGTTATTCTCCAATTCCACCATCATTGTAATCGATGCCGAGAGACTTTTCTTCAGGCTTACTCCGGTGCAATAATCTCAGATATCTATAATTGCTGATGCTAATGAACTGTGATGCTTGAGATGAGAGAGCTCCGCGTATGGAACAGAAGGAATTTGATCCTTTGAAACGTGGTAAATAAGAGGGGGCTGCTGGCGATGGCTCAGGGAGCGATAGAGGCCGTGATTACCTCCTCCATGGGAATGCCAGGAGGTGAGCAGGGTGGGGCAGGGGGGCTGGAAACAGTGTGCCACCATCAAAGCCCAGATCTGTGGCTGCTGTTGTCACAAGCGGGCTACTGAAACCTTTTCATCTGTCCGTGCCCAGGCGTGATCTCCCACGTGTGTCTGTGTCCTGGCTAAGTCTATTTGTGGTACAGCCCATCTGTACGCGCCCTGTCAGACCAAAGGGGCTTCAAAAAATTAGAGACGGGAATGTTTTATTTTCCTTTCTTCTTCTGTGCTTGAAAAACTTTACTTTGAGACTGAAAAAAGTTTGAAAAAAACCCCACCGTAAACTTTCAGTTGACAAATATCTGCAGTAAATCAAACCAAAGAAAACGGTGCAAGACAACAATAGATGTAATGATAGCTCCAGGTCAGCTCTTGTGCCCTTGTGTTGTTTTCTTTGCAGCAGCCGCGGGCATAACAAACACCTCCTCTGGATCTAACGGATATTTGGTTTGATTGCAGTTTTTTCGGTGCAGTTTGTGAGCCTGCGAGAGTGACGTATATTCCCTAATACCTTTTTGAATCCTCCGCTTATGTTCCAGGGTCTTCTGAGAGGCTGGCAGAGAACTATATGCACACACCAGGCAGCCCAGCAGCCCCACTCGAGCACGCTTCCACCCGTCTACCCTCTTTGGCAGGCGGCGTAGTCCGTAGCCCGTGGAGATGTAGAGTATCTGAGTGCCACATGACTGTTAATCTGAAGTAACCAGAGCCCGGGCTTGTACGGCTGACAGAGGTGTGGAGGAAATCTTATTATAAAACGTGATAGTAAGATCTCAGGTAATCCTCACACAGCTTTCCAACTGGCTGCGAGCTTCCAACGTTCGCCTCAGGAAACGCATCTCGGATTGCAAGTTCCCTCCAGGATAATATTGTTGGTTTTTTAATTTTAGCAGGGCCTCCCTCTGTGCCGTATGTTTATTTTTTGATAAAGTAGATACAGAATTCTTCCTCTTGCCAAACAGTCGATCCCCAATCCTCTCAAGCATTCTGCTAATGGTAACCCCCCCACAAGCAGGTAAGGCCCCTCAGAGACAGATTTCCAACAAGTCAGAGCGTAGGAACTTCACTCTCATGCATTATGCTCCATATGGCTTGGTTTGCAATCTAGTTTGTCCTGGAGGAGGGTAAACGGAGCGGAACTGACCCCAAAATGGACTCATCATAGGTGTGATGGCAACAGATGAGGGAGTTTAGTCCACATGGCCTCTCTTTGCTCATTAAACAGACCCGCACCTGCGTTCCTGCTGCACAGCACATCTGTCAGCCATGGCCCAGCTCCTCCCTCACTGCTCCCCATGCAGCCCTCTCGTGGGGTGATGCACCCCGTCCATGAATATTGACACACATATATCTTACTTTTAATCCTCTCTTCGAGACCTTGAGCGCACCAGCCCCTCATTAGCATCTGCTCATGTGTTTAGTACAGATTAAATGATATTGAGCAGCCTGTAGCTCCTGAAGGTGAGACGCTACACATCATGTTTCATAACTGTTCCTGCTGCCGCATCAGTTCTGATCATAGATGTCCCCAAAACTGTCCTTTTTTTTATCATCTATTCAACCAGAAGAGTGTGATCGAAAATGGGGGTATTTACTCTAACAGTGGGCTTCACAGTCAGTTCCATAATAGTCATTATCTTGAATTTGAATCCCACAATTATGGTAATTTCACCTGACCAGTTGTGACATCACCTTTTTATGCGTGAAGCGCCTGACCTGCAGGGCTTCAACGGACACCACAAAGCTGGCTGAGCAATGGCAGCTATTTGTTTGGAGCATGCTATGATTAAATGATCCATTTTTCCTGCAGCTACTGCCAAGAGCCATTTAACTTGTTAGACAACCTGCAAGTTGTAACTACCTTTTCTCTTCAGGGAGGAATCCCTATTTATTCAACAACATACTGCCGACAGGTTCTTTTTTAATAAAAAAGAACTGAGGTGATGGCAGCATTTTGTTGATGTATAATTTCTCTCTCATTGTGGAATTGTTTCAGTATTTCTTTTCAACGAGATCCACATCAGTCCCCCATGGTGGATCTTAACAAGGAATACACAATACAAAGCAAATTGTTGAATAACTTCGGCGCTGTTACTTTTTCAGTTTGATATATTCACAAGAATTTGTGGGCAGCATGAACATTTCTAAAAAGTAATATTCCACATTATTCAAGCGGCCGTTATTGTTTAGCAGCTCTTTGGTGTGGCCCAGTGTGCTCCCAGCCACTCATCTCGCTGCCTCTCTGAACTTGGTCTCTCTACTCGAGGAAGAAAGCCACGCTGAGCTTCAGAGCTTAAATTAAATGCATGTCCAATATTTTTTTCAAAGAATGGCACAGCAGTAGCCCAGTAAGATATTCACATTAACTTCTGCTTTGCATGCATCAAAGAGTGTGCTGTCTGCAGCAGCCATGTCCTTGTTGAGCACTAAAGAAGTTTCCTGAGCACTGATCTTCCTTTTCTCCACCAGAGAAGCACACCGACTGTAATCAGACAAAAGCTACACCCGCTGCCAAATTTACGAGCACCGAAAAATCATGGAGACACAGAGAACCTGATCCCATGTTCGTTTTCTGGGCTCTCCATTGTGGATTTCACGTTTTGCATACAGTTCCACTCAGCAAATCGTCATTCATCTTCCACCTGCTGCACAGACAGATCCTGTCTTTCACCTGTTTGTGTAGAGCTCAGTGGCATTTGTTATACATCCTTCTGTGTTTGGGTGGGAGGCAGACGGAGCTTTGTTGAAGCACACTTGATCTACATGCATTTGCCTTTTCGTGCTGCTGAAGGGAAACCGCAATTTACTGCTTAATTGCCACGATCGTGTCAGTTTGAGGAAAAATTTGTTTACGTCCCCCCCCCCCCCGCCGTCATAACCGCAATTATTTGACACCCAGACAGACGTGTTTACTCTCCATTCATGACGGTAACCCTCATCAAGGGCAACAAACACTACAGTCTGCATTCTTCCTTTCTTTTTTCCCCTCACGTGGGCAGAGAGAGGAAGATGCTAATGAGATCGGAAAAAATGCAACACAAAGACGACGCCTGTAGTTTGGCCTATTAAAAACACACCTTTTGCAACATCATTAGTGGAAAGCTGTGCATACCTGACCACGGGGTTGTCATGGCATCTGTAAAGGCATGGATGTGCATGTTTGTTTGAGAGACGGGGAGACTACACACATCAAGAGATTGGAGAGAAGATACATAGGAAGAGCGATGTGCGGTAAAAAGGAAGCCATTTTAAAATATACAGAGAAGGATTGTGTTCCAAGCTGTTGACAGATGCAAAGTAATGCAAAAACATGCAACACAAAGTGGTAATGTGGCTTTATTTATTCATATTTGCCGAAATCTCAACAACTAAGAAACGAGACTTTATCTGGTCGAGGGAAGAAACGTGATCTCACTGGTGATATAGGAATACAATTACTGCAAATGTGACAGCAAGAATAATAGTAGTAAGGCACGCTGCAAGCGTGTCAAGTCAATATGTATTTACCCGAGCGTTAGCCTGTGTGTTGGAGCTGACATTTTCTAATAGCTCTGAAATGTGTGTTTAGGCAACTGAAGGATTGAGGAGAAAACGAGGCAGATCGAGACAGAAAAATGTTCTAACAATCGGAGACGACATGGTGCACGTATCTGCCTCTCAGACTCCATTAAGGCTGATGGCGCCCCCATAAAGCTTCCCTGCGCCTCCCTGCCTATGCTCTTTTCCTCATTCAATACACAAAGTGACGCTTGAACTTGACACATTCAGGCCACAGCTGGTTTAGGCTTTGATACACATATTTCTGTTGTGCACGTTTTTGTTTTTTTTTTCTTCTCAACAGTGACTCACTGGAATGAGGGACTGAAGCATCTCAGTTTTCAATCAGTGAAGAAAAACGAGGCCTGGAGTCCTCTGAGGAACTGCCCGCGATGCGACGCAGACATTGCATCATGACTCTGATGCTAAAACTTCTTTATTTTCCCCCCCGCAGCCGTTTACATGCCATGCGTTCAAAGTCTGCCTTGTCCGAGATGGCATCTAAGCGGTCGATGGAAGTCGTACATGGAGGAATAACAAGAGGCTGATCATTGACGTTCCTCCGTCTGTCTCTCTCACTACCTGTCACAGTTAGCAAAGACTGCCAAAGCCTCGCGGCGGAGTTTGCATAAAACACATGGCCACACTTAACATTCTGACAGGAGGTCAATTGGCCTTCACCGTCACTTTTGCTTAAGCGCGTAAACATTTCACTTTAGCAAGATGGACACTGCGGATAGAGTGATTGTGCACACCCATGCAAACACACACACAAACACACACACATACACACACAGACACAGGTGCACAGGCATCATGAATGAACATGAGGAGGAAAATCAATAAGAGTTAATCAAGTGCAGAATTGGGCTGACAAAAGATTGCACTTCAACATGAGAGACAACAGCTTGTTTCCTGTTTAGAACCGCTTGTCAATAACATATTTAACAACGAACATGTATAAACCCAAGTTAAGCTTCCTAATGGAACACTGATGGTAAAGGTATTTCATCACTTTTACTCGAGCTCAACAAAACAGAGATAGAATGACAGCACCTCTGCTACATTATGGTCAGTATTTAGAGTCATGACGGGCAGT
>JAUESE010000020.1:18068008-18089887 GCA_032274725.1 Malacoctenus triangulatus
TTTTTTTTAAATCAATTATTATTGAGTCATCGTTGTACAGTGAATCAAATCAGTTGTACTGAAAAAAGATTCAATTTGAACCTTTTTTAGTTGTCAAAATACACACTTCTTCAAACTGTGGTTGTCAGTTTCTCCTATTTTTGTGGATTATAATTAAAGGGTATTATCTTGTAGATGCCTGAAAGCGACTTTCTTGTCCGTAATTTTTGTCATGCAAAACTATTTGTATATACTTTGTGTTTCTGAGGCTTTCCAAAGTCACACTGTTGACCTCATTCATTCATCTTCTTGACCTGTTTTTTTTGATCTAATACCGACAGAGGGTGTTGGAGTCGATCCCGTCTGACATTGCAGGATTCACCTTGGACAGGTCGTAGGTCCATCACAGGGCAGGCGCACAATCGCATACGCAATCACTCACACTCATGAACATTTAAAGTTGAACTTGAATACATCTTTTTTAAACAGTGGAAGGAAAACAAACATGCAAACTGTGCCCAGAAAACTCTCACCTGGGCGTGAAAGCTGGACCTTTGCGCTTTACGCTCCTGTTGACATCGTATAGGCTTAATCTGCTGCAAAGTATATATTTCTTCCGCAAACGCTACACATCCCAGTCTTGTTTTGTTTACCCTCAGAGGGGAAGGACTTACTCTATCTTGGTCACCGTATGAGCTCATTCAGACAAAAAACATGCTGTGAAGATGCTGCCACAGCTGCAGTCGCACACTGTAAGCTCCTGTTTTTTCCTTATTGCCTCGATCGAGGAGAGAACTTCAGCGCTGCGAGTGATGCCCTGCTGCTGTCACCTCTGCAGTTTTTAACTGTTTGCAGCACCGTACAGGGACCAATTCACGAGCTTTATCAGCAGTCCATGTAGATACAAAAGGAAATAAAATATGTGGTGTGTGGTGAACATCTTTCCCTGAGCTGTGAGGAGAAACCGCAGCTCCCATCGAGTGCTTCCTTATTCTAATTACTCATCATTCAGTGCAGCTCAGTGCAGCTTATGCTTCAACCTTCCTGATATCCGTGGGTTTTTTTGGCGTTTTTCTACGGCTCGCCCATCCTCAACACTTGTCCTCACTTTGACTCAGAGGTAGTTGGCATGGTGAGGCTCTGCTTATCACCTCTCCATCAATCAGCAGTCACCCCGGGGGTCTCGGCTCTTTGTAGATCGGTGCCAGGCCCCTGCGCTGCTTTTTTTTTTTTTTTTTAGCTATCCTGATAGCTGAGTGGTCTGTGCTGGAGCTGGACGTTCAGCCTTCCACCCCCTGGGCGTGCGCTGGCTCTGAAGCTCTGCTGAGGGTCTGGCCGTATGTGGATCTTGGTGTGGATTCCCGCTCTGATCTTCCCCCACTGTAGTTGGGAGCAGACACACATAAGTACATATTTATTCTTCAGCTCCAAGCGCTGGCCAAAAATTTCAAAACAGTGTGGTGCTTGCATTCATCAAATACACATGGGTTCGCTTTGCGGATCCCCATGGCAAAACAAAAAAAAAATGTTTTCTTTCCTCGAAGGCGCAATATGGATGTTTGTTGTAGAAGCAAGTTAGCTTACTTGTGAAAGTTTTTCTCTTTGCTGCTCTATGACCTCCGTTTCTCCTGGCGTTTAATTCGCCCATATGCAGGGGAAGCAGCCAAAACCCCGTGCCAGAGAGATGCTAAATTAATGATGCAAGAAACTCTGGCTGGAGCTACCAGCCAAGCGCACTGGACACTGAATGGACAGATTGTCACATGTAGACCCAGCCACCGCGTCCACGCGGCCCAACAAACATTGTCGTATTTTGTACCTCAGTCGCAATGCCGTATGGCTATCTGGCAGGCTGTTCTTTGTGTTGAATTAATTCCTCCCATTTCCTTTGTTTTGCAGCACGCTCACATATTCATTTATTCACAGTGGAATGTGTATCATGGTAAGCTTGCCTCGTCATTGTCATTCAGCTGGAGACGGAGCACGTACTTAACAAGCAAAAGCTCGTTAGATTAATTTTGTTTTTCTTTTTTTTTCCAAGCATGCAGCTCTCTCCCCATCCATTTGTGAAGTATGAGCACAAAACAGGTCTGCGTTGCACCACATCACAGCTTTTTTCAGCTGACTCAATGTCACCAATAATAGTGGCATTACAATACAGATTAAGGGCTTGAACCATGTGTTGTCACTCCAAAGGCTTTGTGTTGGTGTTTTTTTTACTGTCCTGCATCAGTTAATGTGTTTCAAATTTCAGATTTGGGGGATTGAACCTAGACCCCACCTGGCCACCAACGCACCGAGAACTTTTTAGCTGTAGGACCAGAGTGATGAATCGCGATACCACAGCACAGCCCATCAAAAGAATTAAACAAACATCTGTTTCATCCTTCAACATGCAGTTCGGCAGCAGTACCATTTAATTCCTCAAGGTAAAGAAAAATCACATGACCATTGACGCTAACCAGCAGCGGAAAATGAAATAAGCCTCGATCTGTGACCGCTGCTCTCTCCACACACAACACCTGCAATAAGAGCAGATGACACCCATCATTAATCCTATGATCCCTCTTAGTGTCACACATGAGTAAGAGTTTGGAGACATGTTATTCCGGCTCACACAAGCCGTTGAAGAAACCGGAAAACCTTTTTCTCACATGTTGGTGCTCATTGTGACTTATTACACTCAGCTGCAGAATCTGCCAGCATACATCGCAGATCAACGTCAGGTTCAGGAAGAAGAATGTCACCAGTTTCAAAAAGCTGCTCTAGCATAATCAAAATGTCACTGCACAGCACACTCTGCAGGGATGTCTTGATGTCTTCACAGGTAACACAAACTTCACGCAAAGGGGCTGAATTAATTTTTTTTCGTGCAACACTGAAAGCATTCTCTTGAGAACTTCATCCACAAACTAGCTGAAGTCAGATATGCGGCAAAATGTCTCGGCCATTTTTAATTGAAACACAGCTTCACTGTGTCACGGTCAAACAAGTTCCTCTGGACTGTCGCATCAGTAAGGTTTGTTTTTTTTAATTCATTTCTTGTTGCCCGAATCGCCTCAATTAGTGGTTTTTTTTTTTTCCTCCTGCTAAAGAGCGGCGTTTTTCACCTCAACCCCTTCAGTCTCCCTGAGGATCAATCTTTTCCTCTCGGTGAGTCGGGGGTAGAATTCAGATGACCGAGCAGAGGGAGAACTTTGCCTACGGGCAAAGTTTTTTTTTTCTTCCTACTGCAAAGTTTGTCTGGTACAATATCTGCAGTTGTATCCCCAACACTTGAAGTTTGTTTTTGATTGAAAATAAATAAATGATCTCGTGCAACAGCTCATCCGATATACCTTAAAATCTGAGACAAATTGTTCCGGAGGTTCGGTGGTTATTTTTAAGGCTTTGGGACATTTTTTTTTAACAATTTTATTTCACTTTTCAGTAATTAGTGTGACTCTGTGCTGATCCTAACAGCTGGTTCAATGAACTAGTTTTAATACAGTCGTGCTCTCTGATACAGAGTAACTTCTGAGATTTCCCCACAGAGTGACGAGAGCTGAGGTGGATACTGATGTACCCCATAATTGAAATTAACAATCTCATACACATGGACCTACAGAATCAAAGCCTAATTGCCTCCCTCATTAAAAAAACATGTGTTGCGTCTTTGTGATCTGCACCAGGTTCCGTATTAAACTGGATTATTGCTCCTGCCACATACAGTGTATCATTCTCCTCATGTCAGGTCATTTAGCAACGACATGGCAAAAGTGCGATAGCACTGTTTGGCGGCATGCTATGCTTTAAATGAATAAACTTCATTATAGAGGTCTCGCTCCTCTGAACTTCAATTCCACTCAGTGTCCAATCCCCCGTCGTTATAGAGCCCTGATCATTAGAAAATTTAATTACAGCCCCTGAAAAAACTCGAATCAGATGGATTATCCACAGTGGCCACGAGGCTTTGTTTCAGAGCCGGAAGGGGGTTCCAGGAAATTTCCAGACTGTTGTTAAAGCCTGCTGGCCTCCATTCAGAGGAAGGAGACAAAAACACACCATTAAACAAGCCCATGTAATGTATTGCTGGTACATGGCCTTCACAACCTTTCTACAGCAGTATTAATGTGTGAACATGGCAACCAGCCGGTCAGACACACTGAAAAAAAAGTAAGGAAATTTGTTTGTGCTGGATGATTTTTTTTGTTGGAACAACGTTTCTTGGCAATAAATTTTAACCTTTTAAATTGTTGCCTCGTTTGTAAGCAACATGCATTTGTGGGATGAGCAGCGCGGTTGTGTATGTGGGTTGTGTTTCATTGAATTAGATTAGCCAAGCCTTCTCTGCCAATGCCTGACGGCTTTTTTCGCTGTTCCGACTGACTCTTGTTTTTGAGCCCCCTGGAACTCCCTGGTGCTGGGAATCCGGTGCCGCCTCGGCCTGCTGTTAGTGCCAGAGTGACCAACGCGTTGGCTGACTTGCGACGAATGCTGGTTGAAGAATGGGACGCCGTCCCACAGCAGTGAGTGACCAGCATGAGGAGGAGGTGCCAGGCTGTTGTGGCCTGTGTTTGGTTCTTCCACTCACTACTGAGGCTCCTGTTTGTTAAATGAATACGTTGTTAAATTGCCGAAAGTTTCTACAAACTACTATCTACTACTTTGCAGCTGCACTGGCTTATGTAATATAAACAAAACTCAGCGACTTTTGCTACTTTATTTTGAGGATTCTTGCACATTTTCCACATTGAAAATATCGACACAACTGTTCAATGATCAAACCTTTTTTTACCCCTCCATTTTTATGTGTCAGACAGCATCAGTGTGTGGTTGGGGAGCCATATCATCTTGCACTTTGTGAGATATTGTGGTGCAGCGTTAGCAGAAGTCCTCTAGTTCTTTCCCCTGCAGAGCACCAGAAAATTGTCTCATTGCCCCGGCAGCGACAGTGACAAACAACCATCACCAAAGCGGTGTTATAGTTACAGAAGATACAGCCAACATGTTCCTTTGCAGTCGGAGAACTACAAATAGGCCTCGATATGCTCTAAATGTTCCAAGCCTAATAAAGTATTTCCACTGAGAATTTTTATTGAAGCTTTAATTGTGTGCAGGGCAGTTGATATTGCAATGAAAAAACAGTTTAGGGGCTCATAAGAGTACATTAGTAGAATTTCAATCTCATAAAAATGGAAGCAATTTTGGAGGAAAAGCAGAAAAGAAAAGAATTTTAGTACAATATCGCAAATAAGAAACAAGGGAATTGTAGTGTGTTTGGTTAAAGGAGGAAAAATTTCACCTGACATTTTTCAACTCTGATTTTTTTTTCAGAAAAAGTAAAAGCTGCAAAGTAAAGGAACGTGTGGGAAGAGATCATCAAAAACTATTCATACATTCCTGTTTTTTTATGTTACACAACACCACACATACAAAATGTATACACTGGCGCCCACAGGAAGTGAAAGGAAAATGTTATCAATAATGCATCCTATAACCAGAGTGATAAAACAGGTGTCAAAAAGAAATGGGTCATCGGTGTTTGTGAGTTCAAACGTGTTGATGGATTATCTCACTTTCAAGGGTGTTTTTCTCAATCACAGTCTGACAGCCACATTTGAAGTGCTGCTCAATATTTGATGAAGTCACCGAGATCTCAGTGAGCATTCGTTGAACCAGGCAGCACGATCTGGGTGGGATGCTCCTCTCTCATTATAAATCTAAGAGCAGAACCGCTCCCTGGTAATTCTTCACATCGGCTGACACGCTTTTGTTTGTTTAATGTCCCCAAAATATGCAGGTTTCTTTAGATTTATCAGTTCGGAAATCCTCCTTTAGCACTCTAAAAAAAGACATTAGCCTTGTGTTGACTCATCGGCAGGCTCGAGTATCCAAATAGTGGCACAAATCAAGAAAATCCATTTTAAGAGCTTGGAGGAAGACATTTGAAATCCTGCAGAATGACAAATCTGGCCTGTGACGACGAAGCTGAGCTCGAGGCACGTAATCCATTTGTTCCCCAAATATTCTGTACAGATGCTTTTTCATACATAGTTTTGCTGAAACTCGACACAGCTGACAGCAACTTTTACAGACTTCTTCCTGAAGAACAGACAGCGCTGTCACTCTTTTAAAAAAGTTACAAAAAGCTCAGGTGTCTGAGAATTCAAAGGCTTGTTTGTCACATACATCAGATTCTGATGACACTGTGTTATGGTATCTTTGACTTTGATCATCTGTTGTTTGATGTAACCGAAGCACACAGTCATTTTCAAAAGCACATATGGCGTGAATCAATACTTTTTGCTCATCTGACAGTCATGACGGTAAAAGTGCAGTGGAAGGGATATAACGAAGGCTGCTCGGTTTCAACAACATTCTCTGTTTTATTGAACTAATTGACGTAAGCTAGTCTCAAACACGGGACTTTCAGATGTGCCTGAAAAGAAGAGAGCTGCGATCATACTGTATGTGGTGTCACGCAGGCTGAAGGTGATCGTACACACCTGGAGATCTAAATAAAAACACCAACAATCCCTGTGGTTTGGTGCTATTGCTCCACAGCACAAAGCTCCTCTGTTAGAGCCCGAGTGGGGCCTCTCGTGGCACAGGGCGATTGACATGACTGCAGTCTTTCAATGTGCATGCATTCCCGATACGCCCCCCCCCCCCAAAAAAAAAAAAAAAGCTGGTGATGAAGGCTGCAATTCTCAGGACAAACTGTGATTCTTTGAGTCAGCCCGTCCTTCTGAAAGCAGCGCGAAAAGCAAAAGGGAGCACCAAGGTCTGATAGCTCGACAGTGTGGCGAGCCACTTCGTGCTGCACTCTGCAGCGCCTCCCTTAAATTACCTTTTGTCTGGAGTCAGACACGCTGAGGATTCAGTGAGCTGCTTTTTTCCTCCCTGTGTTTCTGACCATCAAATCGCGACCTCGTGAAATGTTTCACATCAATCTACATAGCGTCCGCTGCTGCCCGGCGCTACATTTACCTCGCTGCGTGAGCTGGAATAGTAGACAACCCCTCTGTCTTCCTTTCACTCCTCCTCTCTCCATCTGTTACTCTGTGCGTCCCGTGCATTGAGATTCTGGTCACACTGGCCTGTCTAATAAGAGTGAGGCAGAGACAGAAGAAAAACAAAGGGGTCTTCTTTTTGCTTTTCTCCGCGTGTCCCATCCCTCCTTCCTCCCGCCCCTCCCTTTCGCTCTGAGGGAAGGAGATGGTGCTAATTGATTCGTTAAAAGTCACTCGTTTGTTTGTTGTAGTTGGAGCATTTCTCCCTGAGAAGGTGAAACAAACTTACTTCTACTTGTTCCAAATGACGGGGCTCGTGAATGATGGTTCTCCACCTGCAGGATGTGCGGGTTTGTGTGCATGTTTGCAGTGGTTGTGAGATTGTGAGCTGAATAATTTATTTGTTTGGAGTAGCCAGACTATCAGCTACATTTACCTTTACATCACTGTGGTTTGCCAATGTGTTTATTTATTTAAAGTTATACTATCTATCAGGACCCAAGACATGAGTTGTCAACATTAAATCTATAAGAATGAATTATGCACCACTTGTTGATTTTCTTGCAAAATATCAGGGGGGAGTTTAGAAAGAGACACATTTTCTTGTAATGATGCAGCTTTAAGAAGCATATTCTCTTTTTTCTGTATCACTCTCCAGCATGGATCTCTGTACGTGGATCCACAATCTTCTTTTCCTGATGAGAATTTCCGTATTTCATTGTCCTTATCTGGTCTGTCGTTTCCTTTGTCTACTTCAAGGATGAAAGATGAGCTGCATCGATGCTCCCATTCATGCAGGAACAAGTGCATACGTGCACATTGCTGGACATACACATGTGGATGAGCACTCTGTCATGTGACCCGTAGCAATTTTTCACCACATCAGCTCACACAGCTGGGCCAACAAAACAGCTCCTCACAACTCTCCAAATTACCCAGCTGCCCCGGCCTCGGTCCAGCTGCCCCAGCCGGCCGTGCTCATTTATACCAGCGTCTGTGTGAAAGGGCTCCGGCACTGTCCTCAAACACACGGATTCCACTCAACGGGAAAGCATGTGGTCCTCCGATTGTGTGTCTGTCCTGCTGGTGACTTCCCAGCAGCGAGGCTCTGTCTCAGCTGGGGTGGTTCTCCCTCAAAGCCCACCACCTGCTGCCACGGGCCCGTCCTGATCAGTCACCGCTCATGAGAAAATTCAATCACCAAACCCCTTTGCACATGCTGGTGCGCCACCATTCCCCCCAGCAATCTAAAAGCTGGACTGAAGTTAGAGAAGACAAAGCAGACACACACACAGATTCATTTTTATCACTTAAGAAGACTTTGCATTGGTGTACATTCATTTTTCTGCAGACTTACTCTGAAAAAACCACAAATACCTCATTGCCTGAGCCTAACGCTAACAATGTCCTCACCCTCTTTGGACCAGTATTCTTGTTTGGTAAATGCAAATGACCCTTATCGACAATTCCCCACCGATTTCTGACTCTCTCGAACAAAATGCACTAAAGAGGTGGAGCCTCATATGTTCATGACAGTGTGTGACTCCATGGTGTTAACTGTTACATTAATTGATGCAGCCTCTGAGGGATTATACCCATCTCCCCTGAGTCTTTTGATGATCTCACGCATCACTGTTTTGATGTGGTGTGCGCCGCTTCCGTCGTCCTTCACCGTGTTGACCGTAACTGAAGTGCTGCAGTGGAAAATACCCATGTTGCATCGCTCATTGGAATATTAGGGGCCTTTTTAGCACAGTGAATCCCAGAGTGCGAGTGTGGCTTTCACACTGTCAGCTGCACTTAAGGAGAAGACTCAACTGGGTCGATCTAAGTACAGTCGGTGGGAACAGTGTGCGTGAAACATGCTTCCACGCAGTGTTGGCGTGCTATTTCTTTGACATATTTCCATTTCCTGTGGAATTCACTGAATGTAGCTTCAATTTACTCAGCATTCACCCTTTTATAATGTCCAGTCAAACTTTAAAACATGCCTGCACCTCAAAAATTGGATTAAAAATTGGATTCCCACATTTTTTTAACCCACATTCGTGTCACATAACATTATGTTATATTTCATATGTTATATTTCACTGATGTAATGCGTCTCCTAACAATTTAGTATCACCATAACCTTCACCCAACTTCAACCCTAAAAACATACTACTGACCCCACAAGTGCAGTGTGAAACCAGTTTATAGGCCATAAAAACAGAAAAATTATGACCACACACACACTCACAGACACACACTCACACACTCATATTTATGTAAGACCTTGGATCTCTTTCCTGGATCGTATGATTTCCAGCAGACTGTCGAGCATACTTAGCAAATGCTGCAGATGGGAGAATGGTGTTGTTTGTTCAAGGAAACATATTTGAACTGATTTAGTGATGTTTTCATGCTTGCCTTGTTTTGGTTGTGCAGGGGCTTCCGCCTAATGATCTGCATCAGATTAGGAAGATAAATCATTAAACACAGCGGTTTGTTGCCATCCTCAAATTGACCTCCTTAGCCATGCAATGGAGTGTAAACCATGTTTTTGAAGCAGTCACTTCCTATAATAGGTTGCTGATTTAAACCTCTCTCCTCCACGATCACTACTTTGTGTCTCTGGTTTAAACCGCAACCCTCTGCAGCCTTCCTTCTGCTCATATTAATTGATATTGTCTCACTTCATTAGAGCCATTTTATACTAGTAAAAAGAACGTTTCATCCATTTTCTCACAGTGTTTCATCATTGTTAATTTCAACCTTTACTGTCACCCACAAAAACCTACTTTAGTTCCATCTCATGATCAGCATCCTTTCATCTCTTTTGGATCCGACTCTGACCTTTCTCTGCCTTTAACCTGAGCTCGGGGACAAAATATGATTCAGTTGTTGCTGGCGGTGAGTTGGCATCGCTATTACCAGCGTGTTGTGGGATATTTTTCAAGTTAGTTCTGTGGGACAGTTTGTGTATGAACAAAGATGAATCTCTTTGAAACTAATTGTGCAAAAGCCTTTGAGTGCTTTACTGTTGAGTGATTAGAACTTTTTATCATTCGGGTTATTTTTTCTGTGTCAGATTACAATTGAAAACTTCAAGTAAACTCAGTAACTTTTAAACTGTTTTTCAACAGTTGCGTTTAGGTTTTATGACTGTAGCTTTTCCAATGTGTTCATTTGGTTCATTTTTTCCTTATTTGGCTTTCCTGCCCTGATGTATTGTAAACTTCAACACGGTTGTGCCAGAACAGGTGTAACACTGAAGTGTGAAACACTCCAAGACCTGATCCACGTTTGGAGTGGGCAAGGTCACATCACATTCAGACTGGCAGAGAGAAGCACAAACCTCACAAAGATCATGAAGGGCTGCACTCGAAGGCTGTGTCGGGTCCCAGTGGGTCACAGCACAAAGGCAATACCAGGAAAAGGAGATAAACATCAGCAAATAGATTTCAGGCTCAGGGATGGGTATTTTGGAGAAGAGAGGGAACGACACGCTGAGGGGAGGAGAAGGCGAGCAGCTGTCTGTTGTCATTGAGCTCCTGTAGGGGAAGGATTGATGTCAGCTGTTCATGAAGACACAGGAAGTGTGGCGCACCCGCACAGTTTGACTAACAGAACATCGTTTAGGTGGAACGAAGATGGCTGATACACCTGAGGTCATGGTCTCTGCACTGCAGCTGCTGACTGCACTGCAGCTGACAGGGTTAAGTACTCTCATGATGGCAAAGTGCTCTTATGATGTTCTGAAGCAATGCAGACAAATGACAGTCGTTTGGTGTTCATCGCTCTTTCGGCGAGTTTCAGCGAGAAATTTTCAAGATGGTTCGAGAGCAACCGGAGTTTTTGGAGAAAATTACTGGTTTGTCTCGTAAAGCACTTGTACACTTACTATTTATGATTCCACAGCCACTCTCCCATAGCAGTTTTAGCACAACTCACTTCAACTTGTCTCACCTTTACTTGGCTTGAGTCCTCTTCCTTTACTATTGCACATTACTTCAGTGTGGGTGGGTGTTGTCCTACTAAAGTGACCTACAACTTACATTTGTATGCAGCAAAAACATGCTGCAACAATCAGGAACACAGAGGTGATTTTATACATCTGCTTCTGTCTACCTGTTGCATTTTTTACTTTGTTGATTTACACAGTAACAATCATATGGTTGCTGTTTCTGGGTTTTAAACATGAAGGGGTTGGTTCTTGTGAATGAGTTGTCACAGCTCATGTTTTAATTGCTACAAAAGAAGACACACAAAAAAATACCAGATGAAAAGTTGAGTTGTACCGAGCGGCTGCAGTTAAAGTTTTGCTTTTGGTCTCAGCTATTACAAATGAATTTTCACATTGTGGATTCCTCGTGCATTTTCTACCAAAATAATATCAACAAAAACTTTTGCTAATAGAGCTTTCAAGCCATTATGCAGGACTGAGGGTCAGAGAGGTCGCAGGGGTCCAACAGGAATTGACCTTTTCACTAATGAAGTGCTTTCGTGACTCACAATGAAAAGAATATATATTTGTTCATGAATAAACTATAAAGCACATGAAATATTGAACATTTCTTTGTATCTATATTTATTTATTTGTCGATAATAAGCTGGAAGTGTTGGATTCTTTGTGACACTCGTACGACTCTTGCAATAAAAAAGAATTGAAGAAATATTACTTTTCATTACTGTATGAATAATTTCTTTGTTGTTGTTCTATATTAACTGTAGTTTATACAGAATAGTTAACGCTTTTACGCTTCACTCCAATACATTAAATATTGAGCTTAGAAATGATCTCATTTGAGTAGCACTCCTATATTCAAATTACCTTTAATGTGCTCAAGGTATTCAGGGCACAGGTTATGTAGATCTGCATCACTGGCTCTTTTACTCAAGAGCAACCTGACAACTGCTTTACACCACAAATCCAATTTTAATCAGAAGAATTATTGACTCCGACAAACAAACACGTGAAGTGAATTAGCTGGATGGCAGGGCAAAGTCAAGTACATCCGCTAGACAATAATTATTGGATTAACAATGGATTCCAATGTGCCCACCAGTGCAATCATTAAAAAGGTTAATTGAAGCCATACTGAAATGAAAGGCTTAATAGCACTCCATGATGCCTTTCCTGTTTGAATTTGCAGAAAAGCGAAAAAAAAAACAATCAACAGATAATGCAGAAAATGTAACTATTGTGATGCAGGCGGCAAAATGGTGGTTTTCATAATGAAGCATCTCCAGTTTAATGCAGCTGTGTCATTCTTAAAACGCACCGGCGAGCAAAAGCGGAGCTCTGCTTTGCATAGACTTATCTCAATGAAAGAAAAAAAAAAACAACACTTTTTTTTGATAGTGAGCACAATATAAAACAGGAGTGTTAGATCGTTTATGTTCAGTTGAGGCCCACAATATTCAGACTGCGCCCTTGGGACACCGAGTTCCATCAAACAGGAGAAACAAACAGAATCAGCTACAGAGTGTCTGCTCCCGCTGTGCTCAGACTGTGTCCTCGGCTGGTGGAACTCCACATTCAGCGCGTGTGTGTTTACGCTCATATGTGCCTGTGTAAAGTGTAATGTATTACATGAGGAATGTTGCTCATTATCTTTTCCTGACAGCAGCACCGTACGATTACAACTGTGGTATGTTTGTGACTGAAAAATGTTTTTTATTGGGGACCAAAAAAAGAGAGAGAAGACACGGCTCAGTCATGGTGTATTCTGTGACAGCTGACAGACAGCCTGAGAAAGCCCGTGTGTTTGTGTCTATTGAGTAAGATGAGCAAAAAAGGATCAGAGTGCTGTGTGGCCTCTCTAGTAGAAAAAGAGCACATTTTACCAGCATGCTTCTCCACTCTCCACATTCCCTGTTGTCACTGAAGCGCCCGACACACATGCATGCATTGACTGCGGCCAAAATATTGGTGCTGGCTGCGCTGTGTTGGGCTTTTTTAAGGGTTTTTTTTCTTTTTTTCGCTGTGCAGAAGAGACAAACAGGCTCAACTCCTCCAGCGTCCGTCCACCAGACCAGAGCGAAACCAACCAACCAAGCTCAGCCGGCTGCGGCAGCTTGTCTGTGCTGGTTTGGTCCCACTCAGACTCTGGCTGGGCTACATCTGGCACCGACCCAGCCACCTTGTTTTCACAGGCAAATGTCCTGAAAGACTGACGAACAGAACGGGTGTGCAGTCGTCTAGCAGGTGCGAGGAACAACTAATGGTACATCTAGACATCCACTGACTACACCTGTCTGGCCCTGACTCAATAGATCCATATCTAATAATGTTCAATATCCGAATACCTTCCTTGTAGTCTACTGGGGCTGCTGTTGAATGTGACATGCCATCTTGTCAGCAGGTGGTTCATAATGATTAATCTCGCTTCGATCTGCAGCTTCCCCGGCGTCGTCTGCAGGGATTTAAACCGACCTGAACTTTGATTAACCCAATTCAACCGCAGAGGGTCACCGCCGAGGCTGTGCGAGGCGCAGCGTAGCTTGAATAAATACGTTTAATCAAATGTGTGAGTGAGCTTTCAGCCTAATTGTTGACACAGAAAAAAGGTTGAATGTGTCTTTAACCTGATAAGGTGGTTTTCTTTGATAAAGCTGATGTGAAGGGAAGCTTGAGGTGAAGTTGAGCTAAATTGTCCATTTCCAGGTAACATTAGTAATGATAGAAAGACATCAGACTGAAGTATTCCATGTTACTTATTACCTAATTGACGGCAATGATGACAACAAATGATAATTTATTTTTGGTCTTTTCTCATTTAACATGAACAAAAAAAGGTACTTGTTAGTCTCTATACAGATGATGTGTTTCAGTCATTTATAACAAGAAGGGCTGAATAAATGTAATCTTTTTATTTTGTGTAATATTATATGAGAGGCATTTCCATGTATTTATATGCAAAGAAGCCTGATACACTAATAAAGAAAAAAAAAGTGCAACCTTACACTCTGGTCCTACCTTCTGGAGGAAGGGATGATGTAGGTCAATTTTTAGCAGACTTGATTGAGTAGAGAGCCAACCGCCCATGCAGAGCAGAGTGCAGCATGTATGCAAAGCTCGCTGTAATGAATATCAATCTGCTACCATGTCCCCTCTAACCCCAATCCGCCTTTAAAATATATCCAAAATGGCTAAAGGAAGTGTTACGGTGGAAAATCACAAGGCTGCCAGACACGGCACTGATTTTGATGAATTTCCTCATCAAAGACTCGTCACGCCATATGGCAGATCTCCATTTCGCATCTGACCTTCTTCTTCTGTTAAATACCTTGTTTCAGTGCAGCAAGGTAAACAGATAATGGCCTTCGGTTTTGCTGCTGGGAGAAGAAAGCCCTCCGAAACCCGAGTCAACGTCTTTCAGCGATGCGCAACAAAACAGTGAAGAAACAAAACCACGAACCAAAGTGAAACTGATTCTCGTTGGGAAACCGTTTATGCTCTTGATGGGTTGTGTGATGTGCTCTTTGCTGTAAGCTATTAACAATTGTGATGACAATTGTAGTGATACATGGAAAGAGAATCATACTCAAACAGACATAATGGTCGGGACTAAATTAAAATACTACGACAGGAAATGAGGATCTTTTGATTGTCTCAGAACTGATCCGGGTGTGGTGAATTGGTCTCCACTGAGCACTTTTTAATTCAAGATGTAATCTTCTTTTATTACAATAAATTATACCTGGAAGACATTTGGCTAAGAGGAGATCATTTTCCCAATTGAAATCTGGGAATGACGGCTCCCAGGTTTAAATGAAACCCCATTTAGCAACATTTCACAGGAAGGTCCCATCCCCCTCCCCCATTTTTTCCGGCTGTCAGTCGGCTTCAAATTTCCAAGGTGCTAACTTTCGTTGCTACACTTTCCATAACAATGTCCGATCTTTTATCATGGAGATGAAGGGTAATGACTACAGCAGATTGGTATATTAATGCAGCAGAGTGCCGGGGCTGACTCTGCCTTCCTGAAGAATTCAAGTCACAAGTAACCGCTGAGTGCTGGCATGAGCAAAAAGCTCCTATTACTCAGCTCCTTTTTTTTTTTTTTTTTTAACTTTTATTCAGCAAGAGAACTGTAGTGAAAATGGGAAGAAGAAAAGAGAGGTGATCTGGGGCAAGGTACAATCTGCAACCGAGAAGTTGCTGCTGATGGCTTTTGTACCGAAAAAAGTTGATAGTTAGCCTCTTTATTCATGTTGGGTCAGTGTGTGGCAGTACCGGGCAAGAGGTAAGAGGAGTGAAGTTGTGATCAAAAGGTTGTTGGTTTGAGTCCCTGTTCAGCCAAGAGAGATTGAGGTGGTAAAGTGAAAGCCAACAGTGTGGCAGCGGACTGCTTCTCTCTTCTGTCTTGAAGTTTAACATTATGATTAGTTAAATACATAAACAAACCTCCCATTAGCATTAAAAAAGTAACTTTTTGACTGACTCACTCGCTGACACTTAGTGTTAGTAATTATTCTTCATTTAATCTTGAGGACCTTCGCCCAATTCCTCTTCCCAGAAGTAAACGAATGCTGGCCAACCAATTCGCAGAGCTGCAGACTCTGTGTAGCTGGACAGGCTGGGTGTGCATGGGCAGCTTTGGAGAAGTGGTGTTTACTGGAGTGGGCTCTGAGAGGAGGGATTAGTTCTCTTCCACTTAAGTAGTGGGCAGGAGGTTCTGGCTCCACTCAACCTGATAAGACAAGCAGAAATGGCTCCTGAAGCAGCTCACTGCTCATGCTAACAAACTCCAAGATGTGCTTCTGCTGACAGACCACGCTAACATTATGCTAACTATAAGACATACGACATAGGGGCTCTTTGGTGAAGTATAGGCACAAGAATGATAAACATATCGTAACAGAGGTCAAAAACTTCTTACTTCATCGGGTAGATTATGAATGACTTTGAATTCCCATGATTTGCAGTAAAATAGATTGTATAATAGACACGATTGGTTCCACAGACATCTAGAGAGTTACTCCACTGAAGGAGTGAGCAGGGTGGTAAAGGGTATAACAGAAGAAAACGGACATTTTGACATCCTGCTCTTGGTTTGATCCTGAACTCTGACTTGCGCCTTTCTATATTGCAGCTGTCAGTATTGTTTCTGCCACTACATGCCTCCATAAATCTTACCCTCTGGCTCCAGTTAGCACAGTTGAGTCTGATTCCCTCAGACTTGTGGGCCCGTGAAGCCAATGGCAGCCATTCAAATGATTGAAGTCTGTTGTAATCTAAAGGGACTGACTGATTGTCTGTATTGCCTTTTATGAAAATCCATTCAAAACCAATAATGTCGTAATCTAATACTGGTAATGAATGTACCTCAGAGTGCTCGGAACCAATGCAGAGTGCTGCAGACTGTAGCCGGACGGCCCGGGTGTGCATGGGCAGCTTTGGAGAAGCGGCGTTTACCGGAGTGGGCTCTGAGAAGAGGGATTAGTCCTCTTCCACTTCCACTTAAGCGGTCGCCAATAGGTTCTGGCTCTGCTGCTGGGGCGACCAGCTCTCCGCTCAACCTGATAAGACAAGCGGAAATGTCTCCTGAAGAAGCTCACAGCAAATCTTAACACACACCAAGATGGACTTCAGCATATGTACATGAAAAGGCGCATTCCTGTAATTCAACCATTCTTGTTTTTATCAAAAAGAAAGAGACTTATTTACCATCGCTGGCTGTTTTCAGACACCTGATACCAGTTTGTGGTGTTTTTCCAGTGTGGTGCTTTGATAAATAAAATAATGGCAATGCAAACATGGAAACTCGTAAACTTGAATTACCGGCTTAATTGTGGGTGGGATTAGAGGCAACATGGGGAAGTCAAAAATGAAGTAAGAATAAACGGATAAGGAGAGGGGAAGAAAAGAGGAGAGGAGGCGCCAGACGTGCAGAGGAGGCAGAAGCGGGTTCCCACAGAGTAATGTGAGAGCAGAGGAGGCTGTGAGAGGTATGATGCAAGGGATTGGATCTTTCAAACGGTAATCGCTTAGCTACCCAAAGGGGACAACTCCCTCTTCTGCTCCCTCTGCCTCCCTCCCTCTTTCTCTTTCTCTCTGCTCCTTCTCTGTCAGGACGAGAAGGAACAGGCCTTGGATTGAAATGTAAAAGAGGCAGAGGATCAGAGACAGGTGGAAAATGAGAGGAGCAAAGGCCAGAGCGAGGGAGAGCGGAGGCAGAAATGGGACTGGCCCCCCCTCACTTGAACCGGGCAGCGGGAGCATTGTGTTTGAGCACGTGCAGTTGAGCACTCACTTATTTGTGCACGTGTGCATTCCTGTTTAGGAGTAGGTCTCCAGAGACGCTTTGTAGATTAATGTAGGAGAGGATGCATACGATCAGATCAATCCACAAAGCCCCTTTAGTACTTGTCACCCGTCAACATCGTATGGAAAAGGAGGGAAGTGAAATAAATGACAGGTAGAACAAAATCCATCAGGAAAATCAACAGCTGGAGGTTATTGTGGGAAGTATCCAGTGCTCTGACTCCCTGGGCTCATGGGAGCTCCACCATGTTGCTAATTTAACACTGTTACACCTTTGTGAAACAACACACAACCACAGGTTGTGGATTTTGTTGAAATAGACAAGTGGCCTGAGGGGTTAAGATAAGTAAAAGAAATACAAGGATTAAAAGAAACTACTTATGAAATGGATCATTTAAGCTATTTTTCAGAAAGAAAATACCCTCAAAGAAAACACTAATAGTGCTGAGTTTACGTGCAATCGCACTGAAATGAATTAGAGTTTTGATAAGATTCACCACTGAAGGTTATTTCCATCATCTATTTCAGAAATTGCCGGCCAGTTCTGTCTGGCCTCATTTAAAAGGAAATCAGGCTAAACCCTTTACACAATCAGCAATCATTATTTTCTTTCATCGTGCTATTGTAAGGCAAATGGTGCATAAGTACGCTCTCCAGCCCGTGTGCTTGATGCATGTAGCATGTGCAGGCATAAATTTTTTAATACTAACAAAATGAATTATTCATTGATCTAATTATGACCATGACTCATTAACGTAAAAGTAGAGTACGCCTGATGATATTCAAAGAAAGAATGGCTGTGAATCGTGGATTGCCCACTGTGAACACACATCAATCAGACATGCCTTGTTCAATAAATAGACGGTAATTGGGCCCAAAGAAAGTTAGTTATTTGTAGACAGGCCTTATTAAATTTAGAAAAAGAATCAAGCTGGCCCCCAACAGGAAACGATACGAAGGCCCATGTCAGTGGATCTGGCCTATTTAAAACAAATTGAACATACACAGTAGTTACTCCTTTTTAGTTTCTGAAGCTTATATTTTTATCCCATTTTCTCCTTTCAGGAAAAGTTACAAAATTAATTCCTCTGAGTCTTTTTGTGCACTAATGGTACAAAATCTCTGAAAAAGGAGCTGTGTTCCATTGTCTATTACATCGTCATAGACATAGTTTCTTGTGTAGTTTCACCACATCATCTCTTTTTTTTGTTTACTAAATACATCTCAGTACTGTTGATTGGTGGCTTTTAACTTGGTTGACAGCATGAGTTCGAATGTCTCTCCACCCTCGCCCTGGTGAATCACCAAACTGCCCTGATTGCACCTTTAAGGGGTTTGTTTGATGTGCTTTGGAATTAAATAGAAGTTGCTTTTCTTTCTTTTTCTCTCAAAAAAGAGTAGATTCAATTAAACCAACATCTGTGCCACCATTGGCAAACCTTTTGAGGAACTTCTTGTGAAAAAGATGTAAAGAAGTTGAGGTCTGTACTGCGAATATCCGTCTGAAAGTGTAGTGACTCTCAAACGTCTGTTCAATCTGCATTTAATAGCACACTGAAATGAACTCAGTTGTTGCCTGAAAGGTTGAAATACAGCTGAGAAAGTGATGGTATTCTTTGGAAATTGTTCCCAGTGATGTAAACCCTCGACTGTGCATCACTCTAAAGTTTGAGTACAGGTACTTACCCGTAACAGCCCTTGCTCACCTCGTCTCTTTATCACCCAAACTCCCGTCTTTAAACACATCTGGTGAGCGGATGGAGGCTTCTCCTCCAGGCTCGTCTTTACCACCAAACATTGGGAAGGGCCTGTTTCCCCTCTCTCCTCCAACAAATGTTCCCATCCTTCTCTTTTTCCAGCATTTTCAGCACCAGGCTTTTCCCCTTTTTCAGACACTGAACATGGGGAGTTCTATTTTCAGAGGAATGCCTGCAAGAAGTCATCAGAAATAACAACGGAAACATTTATTATTGTTGAAACCAGGATTACTAAATACTTCAACACGGCCACGAGGAAATAAAGTAAACCCAATCATTGGTCCGCAGATGGCAAGCCGCCATAAAGGTGTGTAGATGGTGTTCACAGGCCTGAGTCTTTTTCTGCTATATTGCATATTTTATTTTGATGAGAGTGAGAAGAGGCGAGGACGGGGATGGGACAGGTGATTTCTAACCCACAGGTAAAAAGGGAGAGAGAGAGAGAGAGAGAGAGAGAGAGTTGTGTGTAACAGCAGCCATCTTTCCCGCGTATACTTGCTCACATTTATTGATCAATAGCCTTGGACTTCCTGACCCCTTTTAGCACTGTCAGTCAGCCGGCTTATTCTCACCCAAACACCCCCTCAGTGCTGATTGAATGTCAGGATTGAGGTCGTGCAGAGCTGCGGTTCTACTTGACTCACCAGGGCCGCATATCTTGGAAGTATTTTATACTTTTAATTTCCTGCCCGCACCACGCACACCGATTCTGCACCACTGGGTCTGGCAACACTTCAGCGGGGCCGTGCAGGACTGCTTTCAATCTGAATAAGACATAACTGCAAAAAAAAAAGTGGAGGAAAAAGTTGTGCACTGACTTGTATTTCACTGAACACAGTTGCAAATGACCTGATGCAATTGTCTTTTCCAGCCTTGTATACGGCATGAAATGAAATGGAATACATATGTGTAGCTACATTTTTAGTTTTGTTGTGGCAAAGAAGAACAAAAGTTGTTATAACCATTACATAAATACAAAAAAAGATATAAACTTCCCTTGTGATTCTCAGGGCCTGTCGGCAAATAGGACCATCACTATTTCAGGGAGCTTCCAGTCTTGTTTATCTAATTGGACGTAATGTGCATGCTTGGATGCCCCATTTCCCTCTGCTCATGAGTGGAGACCTACATGTTGAGAAGTATTTTTATTGCTGAGCTGCTATGAGCCTCCATTTTCTGAGCAGCTCATTTATATCCATCAGCAAAATCAGTTCATTTATCATCACCGAGAAACTATCAAGTAGAACAAAACAGCGCTGCTTCTCAGGTGGTAACTTATTATCTGTTGATCCTGCAGCAAAATCAATGCTAACATCTCCCAAGCAGTGTGAATCATTTGCGAACCAGCCGAATATTCCTCCCATCTCACATTTATAACGTCGTTCAGCAAAGATTGGAAGCTTTAACAGTTTTTCAAAAGGCATTTTAGAGTCACATCGTCGTTACTCGTGTTACCTGGTAGATTTCAGTATCAATTAAATGCATCGCGACCCGCCTGTGATGAAAGTTTGCGAGCGAATGGTGAAATTACTTCCTTGACTGAGGCAACATTAGGCGGTCGATTGACTGTAGTCGGTGAACGTGTACAATCTCAGAGAAAAAAAACAAGAACGCTTGAGGATTCAAAAAAGTGCTTTTTCCCTGTCTGAATTTTCAAAGCACTAACAAGCTTATCAGAACAATCTAGTCCAGATTACAGCGACTGCATTCTGTTGTATAGATGCAACCCAATTCTGTCAGTTCCCACTTTGCTGCCTCTGTGGTTTGTTTGCGGCATGTTTCACAACTGCAAAAGGCTGCAATCATGCTAATTGACACCTAGCATAATTAGAGGTCCAGACAATGAGCTTCCATTCCAGTCCATTTGTTCACAAAAAAAGTCAGCTGCGGAAAATAATGTAAAATTGTTGGTGATTGCCCCTGTTTGTGTGGCGCGTGTGCTTTTGTGTGTGTGACCGGGTATTGACTGGGAGGCCAAAGACCTCCTCCTCCTCCTTGGGAGCCTGTTTGTGGTTTGCTCGGCACTAAGTGAAAGTCTCAGCGGCTCTTATCATCTCTCTGTCTCTCTCCTTTTCTCCCCGATTCCGGTTTGATTCACATCTCCTCCTCTATCAAAACCACTAATGAACTCGACTCCCCTCTGAACTCGGCCAGAAAGCCATTTATCCCTTTCAAATAGGCTTAAACTTACACAATAGATCAATGGAGCAGTCATTCTGTTCAAACGACAATGAAGCTATGAAGAACAAAATGCTTACACATTATGGGTACTTTGGTTTTTCTTAGAGGCCACTGCAGCTTAGTTACCAAACCAAGGACTCAAATCAAAGGATTTTTACTGTTTGTCCGATGTTGGATACTTCGATCATTTCACGTGCACCTGTGCAGACGGCTGTGGGATTGTGTTCAATCACTTTTGAATTTCCCTTTCTGTTTTTATCGCTTTAGTTTCTCAGGGACTCCTCCAGTAGCCGAGACCTTTCAGGTTTAATTCGGCTCGGAGTAGCAGTGTTATTATTGCATCTTAGTGGCCGTGTCAGCCTCGTTGATAAAGGGGACTGAAACGGTGCTGATGGGAGTGGTTGATAAAGGGTGATTAACCTCACACCTCTTTCATTTTTTATCGCGGATTTTATATGCAAATGCCCGTATAGGAACACACCAACACAAACTATGCACTGCATACACAGAGGCGTTCTCATATCTTAGCCCCAAGCTCCATGTCACTGTGGCCAATTTTAATGGAAAAAACCCAGAACAACAGATATGAGATAGTCCTTTGAATTTTCACCAAGGACAAGATTGTAAATTGTTTTACATTCTCGTGTGTGTGTGTGTGTGTGTGTGTGTGTGTGTGTGTGTGTGTGTGTGTGTGTGTGTGTGTGTGTGTGTGTGT
>JAUESE010000020.1:18089987-18112452 GCA_032274725.1 Malacoctenus triangulatus
TGTGTGTGTGTGTGTGTGTGTGTGTGTGTGTGTGTGTGTGTGTGTGTGTGTGTGTGTGTGTGTGTGTGTCTACGTGGTGAACTCCTGTTATTTATTTTAGCTCTGACAGTTTCCACTAGCAGACCTTGGAGGACATCGGCGCACACACTGTACGGGGCTTTAAGGTGTCCTTGCCACACTAATGTTGGGCGTTATCAGTGCCAAACCAGCAACTGTTCCAGTCTGTCTTCCCACCCAAAGAGCCAATCTGCCAACTTGTGCTGGCTGACTCGGCTGAGTAAAGTCTGTCATAAGGAAACACAGCAGACAGGGTTTTTTTTAGATGCAGGGCTTTTGGTGTTGTACTCGGCTTTATCAGCGCAGTGTTTGTGTTCATGGCTGACTGCAGCAGAGGTCACCATCAAGCAACAGCGAAGAGCAAAAAGATGACTGCAAAGTGGGAGTTTGTTGTGTTTTGTGTTGGAAGTCAATCCTCTCTAATAGTAGGAATTACCAAGATAAAGACAAACGTGGGCGGGAATTAAGTGACTGCATAACAATGCTAACAGAATACTTGAGAGAGCAAACAGAACATGAAATGCAATTAATTATATTTGCTGGACTTTTCGCAAAGGAGCAGGGAGAAAGCTTCTTATGGATGCGTCAACTCACCACGTCAGCAGAAACAGGAACGAGCTAAAACTATATAAGACTTCAGTAATGTCTTACTCAGACCTGCATGCTGAAACAAAAAACTCTTCAACAAACTCCTTCAGGTAACCGAAGCCTCAGCAAGTTCAGTTTGCTGACTCTTAATTCCTTAGTTTTTTAACTCACGCACTTTAAAACAAATGACTTGTATGCGAGTTCTGGTTCTGTTTAGAAAAGTTGCTCCTGACTGCCCCCGACTGCATTCAGCTCAAACTGAGGCCTGTAAAGTTGCTTCTTATGTTGTTACTTTGTGGAATCAAGCAAAAGATTTGCAGATTTAAGGGGGAAGAAATGTATTCATAAAGTTCTTTGGCGTCTTAAACAGCCTGGAAACTGAATCACAGGTGGGCTGTATTAGCACTAAAGGACATATGGTCTGTTTTATGTGATCAGAGCAGCTTCCGTACACAGTTTGGTACACTGTACCTTGATGTAACTTTTTTGGCACCCGCTTTCTCATACTTACCCTTTCACGCATCTCTGCTGTAAATAAGACGCCGTTAAAATTACCATATGTCTCCATAATCGCAGTTACTTTACACAGATTTTAATGGGCTCGAGTTGTAACTTCATTTTCTTTCCTCTCGTTGTGCTTGGCCTCTTTTGCACCTCGTCTTTGGTAAAATAACAGAACACAAGCTGCATCTGTTTTGGACACAATGCGCGGAACCGAAGGCTAAATGTCCCTGGGAAGGGAGGATCTGCATCACCCTATTCTTCGGTATTGATCTCAATTTCGCAACAAATAGCTCAGTGGCGTGCAGAGGTTTGGCAAGGACTGTGGAAAACTGCAAATTTGCCACAACATCTAATTTAATTTGTGTGGTTAAAGCCGCAGACGGGCTTGTTGTTGAATGACAATAAGCAATTTTATGAGCTCTTCAAGATGACCCTGATTCACCTCTTCTGAAGCAAGTCATGCTCAGAAACGGGCAGGACTGTTTTTCTTTAGCAACAATGAGCCATTTTTTAGATTATGTCCTTAGAGTTTAAATATTTTTTGAGGGAAAAGAAATAAGTAAACATTTTGAACAACTTAAGGAATTATTGATAAGATTTCAGAGAGAAGTCTCTTAAGTTTTTTCATGCCGTCTTACAGTGACCGAGATAAATTTGCTGAGAAAAAACAATTTTTTCAACAATTAGCTGAAATCAGGAGAGAAAGTGAACAACCAGCCCAAAGACACCAGACAAAAAGACCAGAAAAATCTCTTTTTTTCACTTCGTTCCCAGTTGAACTGAAATCTATTGGGCCTTGAATGCAGAAAACATGGAGCTTTTGATGCAGCCAGCCAGCCCACTGACCTGTGCAGAGAAAAAAGGAGTGTGATTAGAAAGCTCTCCATTACCTGGCCCGGCGCTTTGAGCGCGCTGATGGCGGCGGGGACTCTGTAAAATCTTCCAATAGGATTGAAGAAATAGCCCCTGTCAAATGCTCAGATATAAGCCCGCGCCCGCGCCCAGAGGGAAGTGAGGGAATGATGAATGTTTTAGGAGGGAGAGCTCTTCAGGAACTGGGATTTTACAGGCGATCAGCACTGGGCAGAATTGGACCAGACAGTCGCCAGGGAGACGCCGGTCTCAGGAGAAGGAAATCTAGGCTGCAAACTGAGCGGGAGATGCAAGGCTCTGCTTGCACCACAGTTGCCTCGCTGATCTCCAGAGGTTTCCTCAAAGCCGAGAAGTCGAGGCAATTATTAATTATCGCTTTTTTGTCTTAGAGGGAGGGAAAAAAACCTAGCTAGGAAACTGAAATGTTCCCATAATGTGTGATCGTGCCAGGAAACTGTAGGTAACTTTAAGAGAAACGAGCAGTCTTGTTCTAAGTTTGAAGCCACATTCAACTAATGTAGGCTGCCCTTTGAAGATTCAAAGACAGTGCGCAATAATTGAGCAACGACAGAAGAAGCATTTGATACGAAGTGGAAAAGTCTTTTTTTTTCTATTGCCAATAAAAAGCATGTGACTGCATTTTTTTCCCCCTAGAAATAAATAAATAAACTTGAACCGTGGTATTTCATTACAATCTGACAAATTCTTGTCTCACTTTGAAACTTTTATCCGCCCCCTTTTACAACCTGTACAAACATGTCAGGCATGAAGCCGGGCTGTATGATACATAGTTTCCCACTGAAAACAGAAGCAAACAAATGCAGTTAGAAAGGAATGACCTTGAGCGAGTCCTTGGTTGTGGATGTTTCTGTTCCCCCTAGTGGTTTTGCTTCATTGCACAACCTTCGTAAATTTTGCATTAGATTATTATGCCACATGTTCTCTTACATGCTGCCTGCATCTCCCAACTCTGTCTTTTTTTTGAAAGTCTTAAGGTCTGACTTCGTCTTGCCCCAAAGCACTTATTTTATTTTTGCTTTTCGCGACTGGAAGCAGAAACTTATTGACGTGTCCATTTTATTTACACTCTCTTTCCTCTCACTCGGCTTTCCCGTGTTCCATTGTCTTGTCACATTTTGCCTGCTCATCTATCCGTCTCTCGCCTCCCTCGTACGTTCTTCACTCACGCAGACAAAAACACGTCTTAGCTCTCAGAAAATTGTGGCCGAGCACTCAAACCGGCACCGTCCTCTGGTTCTCCCCGTCTCCAGCTCGGGTGATGAAATATTCAAAACGTCTCTGTTCTTATTTAATTGCATGTGAACACGTCCTCTGTTAAAACTCGGGCGGTTGTGTGGGGTTATGAAGACTGCAGTCTGTCTGGGGTCGGAGATGTTTTACAACACCCAGCTGACACCGGAGAGGGACGGGTTAGGCATGAGTAAGTTAAGTGTGGGAATGTCAGTTGCAACAACACCATAAGTAATTCATAGGTTTTTCTTCTAACCAACTGGGATGAAAATGCCCTTCACATGGCCTTTTCCTTGAAATTCCACCCTAACAGCATTCCTGACATACACGCGTCACATCCCAGCAGGCTGTTGTGCGTGTGGTGCATTGATTGGAGAGTCGGGATACCTGGAGGGATGACATTCATCCATAACGGTGCATGTAGCCCCGGTCAGAGCCCTGTGACATGTCATAACCTCGATATGTATGTCTGATTGTTTGTGTTTATGTGGCGTCAAGGAAAACGACACTGTCCAGCTGTGCTGCATGTGTTCCACTGGGTGATTTATCGATCAGAGATACGGCAAAGTCTCCCTCAACAGTGACTGTCTAGACATGGCGGAGTCGTGAGGAATACAGAGATGGGAGAGGGTTTTATACAGGAAGAAAAACAACATTTAGGAAGGAGAAGTGTGATGTGTCTGCTGCAGGGCAAAGGAGCAAAAAGAGTGATGCTGAAGGTAGAAAGGAGGCGGGTTCAGGCACCAGCAAATGGACTGCAAGGTAGACATCCATTACCTAAACAGAGAGACAGACAGACTGACACATGCCTACATAATTATTCATAGTCAAGCCAATTCCTCACCTCCTACCATGAGGCCCGTTTTCTCACACAACCTCCTGGTGCTCCTGCAAATTCCTAATAGCTGGCAAGCCATGATGCATGTAATCGCAACACTGAGAGGAGAGGAGAGAGGGGAGAGAAGCGAGGGGAGGAGGAGGAGGAGGAAGAGGAGGAGCAGAGGAGTCCAAGAGGGTTTTTCTTATAATTATTCGCCAGTCATAAGCATCTCTAAAATATGTATTAGAAATAGAACCATGGCCCTCTATCGCTCCACTCTCGCTCCTAATGCAGTCTGATGCTTGTTTAAGACCCAGAGTGAAGGCCAGTACGATGAGTGGTATGTGGCCAGCTATAGACTCACCTCTGCAGACATCAAATCATCACCTGCACACATCATTCTGAACCGAAGGCCACCCACTATCCGTTCCCATTACCCTCCTATATGAGATTTCCATTTGATTTGATGAGGTTTTTTTAAAAAGAGGAGAAAGGGAGCCACTCTCCAGACACCAATTTGAAGAGGCAAAGCAAAGTAATCAATTCACAAACCGGAGACTGCAAACTGAATTACTGGGATGGTGAGTGTGGTGGTGGTAGGGATCAGCAATGAGAGCCGGTTTCACACCTATCCATATCAAAGGCTTTCAGGGCAGGAGAAGGAGCCGTGAGCTCCTGAATAGCAGCAATGGATCAGTGATGATTAAAGCTAACCTGAGCAGAGCAGGAAGGCCGTACAAGAGGAGAGCGAGGAACTCGTGCTTATGTTTCTGATTGATTTTCCAAGCTTCGGGCTTTGGATTGTCCACCTTCTTCTCTGGTGCTTTACTAGCAAAGCGCGATGTAGGGTTATTTTTTTGGGTTTTTTTCTCATTGTTGCTGCCACATAAAAGTTTTTACTTGTTTTGTGTTATCTAATCAAGCCAAAACCTAGAGAAGTTGTGCTTTTTTTTGATACAACCAATTCAATATTTTGGTTTAATGGCTGCAAATCACAATATTTTCAACAATAATCACATTTGCACTTCATTTATTGATTGAAATCTCTGAGAACGACTGCTGCAGTTGTATCAAGTGGATCCACATTTCTCAAGATATGTGTGGGCAGATGCATCATACTGTCTGTTCAAGTTCATTTCCAATTCAGGGGCTCATTTCTTTAGAGTGTGTTCTGGTCTGTATGAATGTTTGTGTATTTTGCTTTTGATGATATTTCACATCAAAACTGAGGTCACACATTAACCTATTTTGTGTATTTATTCATCAGACACAAATTAATTGTATTAATTCCATTTCCAGCCTTTTTTTCTTTGGTATATTTAACAACTAAGAAATATTCATACTCTACCAAAACTCATTTACATTCAAAGTAATATGCTGCGAGTTAAAGCACTTTGGATTGATTTGACCCAAATATTTTTGACTCACTCCTGAGCTTAATTATCAAACAATGATTCCAATCTAATATTATAATTTCAGTAATCCAGTTATAGATTCATCTCAAATGTGTTGGAGGCAATTTGGCGTCGACTGATACTGACAATAATTAGAGATATAATTCAGGTTAACAGCATGGTTTATAGATGACACATTGCAATGCTTCTGATAAATGTGTATTTTCTAAAACATATCATCTCTTCATAATTTTGTTTTTAATTGATTTGTTTTTAATTAGCCGAATTAATCAAGAAGCAGGCTGATGAAACAATGTGTGGCGCATTTTTGAGGTGATTCAGAGGTTTCGCTTTAAGAGTGCAAATTAGAATCAAATTGTCTTCCTTGATTTTTCTAAATCTCCAACGGCTTCGTGACTTTTGCATATTTAACAGCAGGCGCTTAGTGTATTAATCACCATTATATTATGTGGGCTGCTTGCTGTTGTTGCATTTCATGAATCTGACAGCCATGATCACATCAAACTTATTTAACGCAGGCACATATGTGTGCATATTAATGAGGCGTCACGCCTGCCGGTGGACCTCGATCGTCTTAATAGCCTCCTCTTCATCGCTTTCTCTCATTCTTCTTCCACTGGTGGCAGACTACCCGTTGCGTTATGTAAATCATCTTTGATATGACACCATCGGCCATAAATCTTCATTAGAAGGTGGAAAAAAGGGGGGGAAGGAGTTTTTTTCTGATTCTTTAGAGCTGCTCTGTTCTGTCGAAGCTGAGGTCTGAAGTCACCCGACAGACAATAATCTCTACCTTGCAACCCACTAAAGGCTATTATTGATGGCTTTTAGCTCGATTTGAATAAAAGTGCAACCTCAGCCCCTCCATTCATTTCTCCCCGAGACACAGTTAGACACTCAGAGCTCATTAGCAGATCTTACAGGAAAACAGACTCCAAAAAATTTCTCAATTTTCCCTCATTTCTCATTATATAGTGCACTGGGCTTTGGAAAAACTGCTCTGAGAAAGCACTGGATCCATTTTCCTCGCTCTTAATAAGATAACAAGCTTTGTCAATGGTGCACTTATGGGTTTTATCACAGCTCAGTCAAGCACAGTGGGGCGAGAAAACCTCGGTTTCATTGTCATCTCGAGGCCTCGACTGTGCAGAACTTGCATGTTCTTTATGTGCGAGAAAGAATTTTTAATCTACAACTCATACAGTCTTCAAACGGTCTTGGATATGTGTGAAGTTTGCATGTGTGTGAGTTAGTCTCAGGTTCTCTGATTCAGTCCAAAAACATGTGAACAAGGTCAGTTGGTGACTTTTCATTTTCCAAAGGTGTGCGTGTGCAGGAACTCTTTGCCTTTATTGGTGAAAACATTATATTTGTAGGGGCTGACCTGAGTTGCGGGGGACCAAAATGTTGGGCCCCACTGTGATCTGTATTTTGTTGTGTTGGGCTCTACAATGTAGGGTGGAGCTTGTCTCTCAACCAGTGTAAACTTAGAAGAGCTTTAGCCCCCTGTAGCACTTCAGTTTCAGGTGCAAAAGATGGATAAAATACTTTGAAAATGCATCGTATCCATATTTAATATATTTGCAATGAAAAATTTGCACTTCCTCACTGAATGTGACATCCATTACTGCATATTTTAAAAGTCACAGCACATCCTGTAAGATAAAAAAAACGGGTTGGCTGTGCATTTAAGATGTCTAGTTGGCGCTTAAAATAGGCGCTCTGAATCTTCCCATTGACACCGTTATTCCACCAAGCTCGATGGAGCCTGGGTTGGATGTAGACATTTTAAAATGCCAGCCTATCTCCGTTTCCATCTCCCGGAGACCTAATTCGGTGCATACCAGAGGAAGTCCATTACTCAGTGATACAGTATTTGGATCGTGTGGAAGTGTCGCTTATCATAGAAATTATTTCAAGGCATTCATGTTTGGAGAAGTGACGATGTACCCCGTCAGCACATTTCCTTCACACCGTATCTCTGTGAGCTCTATTCGTCTAAGTTTCACTCTATCGCTCTTGAAACATTTAAAAGTGGAGACACTGCAGAAATAGCAGTGCACCGAGTGATGTTTATCGCAAGCGGGCGTTCCAGCACATAATCCATAAGGCCATTCTTGAGGATATTGTGAGCGTGCATGCGTGAATGTGTGTGTGTGAGAGAGCGAGTTCTCCCTCCCCTGAGTATCAGATTCATCTCATCTCTCTTCATTACCATTACACATCCATCCACAGTGGGCTGAACCTCTGGCTGTGGTACTTCACACAGTATTACTCTGCAGTCCCCCATCTGCCCTGGCAACTTCCCGGTGCCACTCAGGCCCAATCTACCCATATTACCTCCCCTCAGGCTTCATCTAAGTGTGACTGATAGGGCCAACACAGGGAAACAAACAGCGCGCCTAACTTCCAATAGGATTAGGGGCTGTGAAGCATCAGCACAGTGTCTCTCTTTCTCTCTCTCTTCCCTTCAAAAATCCCCCGGTTCACCCCCATCTGTATGCATGCAGGTTTGACTCTAAAGAAATTGAAAATGGACTTGAATAAATGTTGGCGAGAGTGAAAGCCTCTGAGCCGAAACTGATTTTGTTAGCTGGTCCACAATGCTCGTCGTCAACACACTGTTGAGAAGGAAAAGAGAGGAGCGGCGTCTGAGCGCCGGGGGCCTGTGTTGCTTTTTTATTATTCACGCCCACCAGTGACGCCATGTTATCGAGGAAGTGCACGCTGTTACAAGAACGAGATCGAGGTTAGATTTCACGAGGCTCCTGAGTGCTCTTACTGTACAACCCAGTGCTGCTCAGTTACGGGTCATTAGGAACGCCTGCTCCTGCCCTGCACCACACCGGCCCATTAGCTGCCCGACTAGTGCAGGCTGCTGGCTCGGCAGGGCTAAATGGTGATGGAGAGGGTCCCAGCTTATTCAGGATAACGCTGTAAATGTGGAAGAACTCAATACTCAGCAAACACAGAGAGGGTTGAGAGAACATAAAAATGTAAGTGGTTGCTTTCAGAATGATTGGTTTGTACTGGCACCAAAGTGTCACCGTACTTGGACTTAAATTAGTCGACAACACACAGATGTAGAGATGTCGATCAAATGGTATCGCTGAAGTCGCAGCGAGGGTCCTTGTAAAGGTTAATGTTCAAAAGCATGTCGCTTTTGTGATGTGTCACTGTTGGCTCTTATATTAAACGTTAGTTTGAAACTTTTACTCCATGCTGGTTGAGTGGTTTGCACTCCTGCCTCACAGTGATTCGACCCAAGGTTGATTCTGCTCCAGGTCTCTTTCTGCGCGTAACTTAAGTGTCCTTTATGCCCCTGAGTTATTTTCTAGATATTCCTCGTTCATCACATGATCAGAAAAAAGAGGTTGTTGCTTGGTGGCTCCACATTGTCCAGAGGTGTGAGTATGTGTGTGTGTGAACACAGTGATGGACTGCGAGCTGTTCAGGGTGTACCCGACCTTTGCCCTGTGATTTGCAGGGGTAGACTTCCCTCCCACTGACCCTGACTTGATTAAAGCATGTTGGATGGAATATTTATGCTGGGCATCTCATTAAATGTTGCATCTAAAGGGAGGGGGTTATGCTGGTAAATTAACTTCCTGTTCAGGTTGGTTCAGCTAAATGGGGAAGTGGGCATGATAACCAACTCAGAACCTTGTCAGCTGTGGGTTGTCGTACATTTCTCACTGCTTCTGTAGAAAACACCCAAAAACAGCCACACAAAATAATCAATACTCTTTTGTAGTAAATATCATCAGCTTCATGGGTACTATGTTATGATAATGAACTTTTGTGTTTCATAATTAGTCGCTCAAGGAGAGAGTGTATTGATTTGACATTTCTCCTGAGTGGATGGTAGCAAAAATTCATTTCCCTCAGGCAGCTGCAATGATATCAAGAAATTATCGTATTCAGGGTTCTTAACTAGAATTCAAAAACTTCTTTATTGCTTGCTCAGTATCAGTCTTCAATGCTTTCAGCGCCGGTGTCAGCCGCCACTTGCTGGGTCATCAGCGACACCGGGGATCCTCAGAGCACGCCGAGTGTGATTATCTTTCCAGAGAGACATAACAAAAAATGTAATAAGTGAGAAACTGAGCAGCTCCTCATATTTGAGAGTCATGAGTGTGTTTCCTGGTGAAATAGGTGTGTAATTGCAGAGAGCACAAAGGTATTGTTTGCAGAAGGTGTAGCAGGAGGAGGAATGGGAGTTTTGCTTGTAGTGGGAGTATTCAGAATGAGGTGTGGCACTATGCAGAAACCCTGCAGGAACAAAAATCAGAGAGAAATGTACAGCCAGCATCGGATGCATTCACACCAGAAGACTAACCTGGGCTGTGTGAGCGAGCAAACGCACTGGGAGCTGCATCTATGGTGAGTCTGCTTTACACACTGTGCACAGACGGGAAAAAAAAAAGAATCTCACTCAGTCAGTTGCATCTAAATGAGCTCTCTCTGTGGGAGCAACTCTTAGTGAGTGTGGGTTTGAGGGCTGCAGCTCTCCTGCACTGCTGAGTTCATGCATGATTGAGAGTAGTTTACTTCATGATGCTGTGGCTTCTGTTTTCATTATGGAAGGAAAACAAATCCAAAAACACCAAGTGAGGTCTTGTCGACTGGGACATTATAAAACATTGGTGAGTACTTTATCCAATACACACAATATTCTGTTAAGTGCACTCGACAAACTCCTCTTTTGAGATATATGATGCTACATGCATTGACTCAGTTTATATACGAGTTATGTTGTGTTCTGTAATGCTTCGCCATCGGATTAGGGCCTATTTTGGGCTCTGTTGAATCTACACTCTCTGTACTGTTGCACACACAGACAAAAGACAGCAGTTCACATGCCTCACAGGTTGTGTTTGGTCTGTTTATACATCTTTGGCCCATGTTGTGCCTTCAATCAGCTCCACCAGAGCTCGGCCTCAAAACGACTTGCTGTGATAATGGGTGAAGCTTGGGAGAAACCAGGAGCGAGTGTTTCTGACAGACTCACACATTTCCTTTAGAAAATATGTAATAATGACAAGCTTAGTGTGTGCTCAGTGTGGTCCATTTGTAATGCGCTGCCATCTTTTCCCTGAGGTGCAGGAAACTTTTCAAGAAGGGTCTCAATCATCTCTGTCTCCGTGGCTCTCAAACCGACTCGGGTTCCTATTGAAGCCTGAAAGCCGCATGAACCAAAGATGTCGAGACGAATTGCACACAGAAGTGCCACATCCTTGCAGCAGATTTTTCTTTTGTTGGTGTTGTTTTGTGCGATGGAGGAACTCCTGCTGTTGTTTTGACTCCTTTTATACGTCGTCTGAGCTCCGGGTGAGCGCTCAGCTGGTAAAAAATACCTCCGCTACAATACCGTTTAGCTTGGCTCGCAACATTGTTGTTGTTTGGAAAGTTTGGTTGTATACAACAGGTCGAGGGAGCTGTCCAGAATGCCTTTTGGTTGGGTAATACAATCCCAAGTTTAAAAAAAAAGAAGTATTTATCGATTCAATGCACAATGAAATGAGGGGACTGAAAACTTCATATATATGTATTTAGTTGGTTCTTAGTCTGGAGGAGTTAACTCTACAAGTGTTTACACTGCTTCCCAGCAGATCTCTGCTGAAGTTGTATTTTGATGTCAATAAAACTTGTGTGCAAACTCCTTCAGTGCACCTTTGTATTGGTTTCAGTACATAGAGTTGATGCTGGATTTTTGGATGAGATGTATTCTTCTGCTACTTCTCACTCCTGCACATAGCCCTGGGATCTTTATAGCGTATGCAAAATGAATCATTCAGGCAAACAGTGTATTACTTTTTAATGAATTGTTTTTCCATCCCAGTGAGTTGCACAACTGCATTTTTAGGCCGAAAGGATTCTTAGCTGATGATAATGAACCATCCATTAGAGGTCAGCACGCAGGAAATGAGCTAATAATAAGAACAAAATCCAAATGCACCTCTGCAGTTAATGCACTGGTCGGACTGTTTAATGCCTTTTACTGACACTGTTACAGTACGATCATCAATTATTTGACAGAGAAGAGTTCGTATTCAAATTGTACGAAGCAATCGAGAACAAGTTTGAAAGGATGTTGGATTCTCAGAAAATAACTCCAACTCCCAACAGCACTCCACAAAATACTCACACATGGCGTCCTTCAAAACTAAACCAGTCATATTGAGACCGATATAATGATCCAATATAAAGTGGGTGACAAATGTTTTAATTGGTGCGATAATCTACGAGCCATTAAAGGCAATTACGAGCACCTTGTAACATGTTTTATATCCCCTCATCAACAAATCGCATCATTGATGGGTGGGTGTTTGAGTGAATGTAATAGCTGCTTAGCAGTGGAGCTGGGTTTCATTTCAATGACTGTGTTTATGCAAAACATACCAGCTAAGTGCTCCTCTTCTCTTCACCATGTATGCAGATGTCAAATTTTGTATTGGTGCACTTTGTTTGATCTAAACATCAAGTTTGAGAGCCGCATTTTGGGCGTTGCGTTGTCAACTCGCTCCAAAGTCAGGTGCGATGGGTTCATCTTCGGTTCACTGCAAGGCGACAGCGTAGAGCAGCGACTTCGGGATCAGTTTGAAGTTGGAGCAACTGAGTGATTCGTATTACTTGTCGGACACTAAATTTTAACTTGCCTCTGTCGTTGCATTTTAATACCATGTACAGTTTATTCCAACAAGAAAAGTGATTAAATTTGACATTGCACATGTGCCAAAGGTTATGGGAAAATTCTTTCTGATTTGGCGAAAGTAGGAGGGGAAAAAAATCCAATAAAGCTTAGCCGTGCCCCAGAAAGAGAAGATGTTAAACCGAGGCTGGTTTTTCATTTAGACTTTAGCTCTTTCTCTCCCACCCTTCTCCTGTTCCCTTATTACCCTGCAGCTCAGACGGGAAGGGAAATGATTTGGGTTGAGCCAGCGCAGTGGTAAGGACAGACTGACGGAGACCTATCGCAGGGGTTGTGTCTGCGTTTGAGGCTGAGCTGGAACAGGAAGATCTGAAAGTGGAGGGAAATATTATTGTATTCATAATTCATTTCCAGCGTCCCTCTAGCTTCGAATTCGGCTGCAGCGTCACCGAATAGTTTGTTTGTTTCAGCCCAGCAGCAAGCTCATAAAGATGCGGCCGCCCGTGTGGATGTGTGCATATGCGTGTGCGGCCTCACGTGTGCGGATGCTTGCAAATGTCCTGTCCCTCGCGGGTGATGCGAGCGCTGTTTCCAGATGGCTGCCAGTGAAACTCAGTCTTAATCGTAGTCCACACCTGTCCTCTCAGGGGTAATGACAGCGTCCCACTTCTCCCTCCACCATTTGATGTCTCCTTCCGCTATCCTCCACACCTCTGTCCTCTGTCGCTCCCTGTGTTTTCCCCCCCTCTCCCTGGTGATGCAGGTGACTTTCTTCGGCTCTCGCTGCAGCACCGACACCCCCACAAGACGGCTCCCCTCTCCTGCTCTGACAGCAAAAACACCCATGTATATTTATGACCTCATTATCACAACCATTAAACTTGTTTTCATTTGTTTCTTTTTCTATACCACCCTAATTATGTCAATGAATATGTCATGCAGCGGTTTTGTGTTTTTTAATAGGTGTTGCTGTTATCAGTGCTACACCTTCAAAGAGGCGTCAACACAGACATAAGGTGCGAAATGAGCTCAGAGTCTCTTAGGGATCCGGAAGATGACAAACATCTCAAGCAGGCTCTTCCTGGGAATCAAAAGTTTAATTATGCACCAAAATAAATGATGGAAATGAATGTAAAGAAAGAATCTTTACATGCTCTTTCACCTTGTAAATTCTTTACTTTATTTCATCTACAATTGAGTCAAGTATTGACTCAACCTATGTGATAGTTTCACACCTGAAAAGCTGTTTGGGTGACTGTTGATCTCCTGTGAAAGGCTTCCAGCTCCTCCGCTGAGTGCTAATTCACAAAGAGTGAAACTAAATTTAGATGCTTTTTAGGGCTCTCCACCATTAAAATTACATGTCTGGCAGGGGGGGAAAAAAACACCCCGACTCGAGCTCCCAAACGTCGGTCTGACAATAAGAATGCAGAGAAAAACTCTCAAAGATCCCAAGCGACTGCACAACTAATTTCTGTGTGAGCACTTGGTGCCGGTGCTTTTTAGACACTCCTCTCATTACCATAAAGACGAGGATGAAGAAAATATTATGGAAATGGTGAAACAGATGCTTCAAAAAGTAGAGCAGTGCCCAGAAACTGGCACGAGTTGAGAAAAATCACACAAGTACATGCTAATTGTGAATTAATTTTATTATGAACTGATTTCAAACGAAGCAAATAATTAAGAGTTTCAAATGTTTCGTTTTTAAAAGTATATCTGCATTATAAAAGTGACAAATTATTCATACATCTCGCATCAAACTGTTAGTAATTTTTTAATGTCAGTATATTACCACAAACACCTGAAGTGCTTTATATCAGTTTGCTAAGATGATCTAATTACTAAATTACTTTCACATCACAGGCTTGTTATTAATCAAGTCGTTGCTATTTGACAACAAAAACAAAACTGAATTGTTGCAGCGTAATTGAAATTTAAACGGCCGTTCCGTGTGACCATGTGAATTTTCTTCGGTCATTTCTGCTCCATTTATATTTAATAATCTGGTCTCTATATACAATCAAGGGCGATCCTTTCTTCCCACATGGAACCGTATCATCTGCTGTTGGACGTGAGCAGGGAACCAATTACCCAGGGAGCTATACATAGCTGGAGTCGCTGTGGATGCGGAACCAAGCCTGACATGTCTTTGAGCTGCGGTGTGCATCAAGGTGGTTAATGCCGCGACAACACTGACTGATTCTGCTCTAAATGGGAACTAAATGAGCTGCTGCGCCGCTGGCGTGTCGAGGGGGGGGGGGGCATCTCGACTGTTGGGTCACAGGTGCAGCAGGTGCAGGTGTTTTAGGACAGATGTTAAAAACTTTCCAACAAGAGTGGTCCTTCGCTTCAGTGGTCATGTGACCTTTTCTTCTCCCTGTTAGATGGGACTTTACAGTGTAGCTGAGGTAACGCTTGCTAAGAACCACTCGGTAATAAATGATGACATTTTAGAAAAGTCAGCTGTTGTTTGACTGTTTACACATAAATTGAATTTATCATGTTTTGCTGTAACCGGATGTTTAATTGGAATTTTTTTGGCCACTAAATTGTTGAATGCAAAATGATTAAAGAGGAATTTATTCGGCTGATTGCATGCCAAACGTTATAGGTCAAAGTAACATTAGTCAGCATTAAACAAATCAAAAAAAATTGTTTGAACTTTAAATAGTTCCTGTTACCCTATTCCAGTGGTTCACAAGCTTTTTCATCCATATATCCCCAAACACAATGCTTCTCCATCAGTGTTACTCAACTTTTTGACTTTGTAACTTGAGTTTGCATGTTTTTTTTCTTGTTCCTGTGTTGTTTTTTACTCTAAGTGTTGTGGGTGCATCTCAAAATCAAAAGACACGTTTGTTTTGGTTAACGACTGACTAAATTGTGAATGTCTGTGTGGGTGACTGTCTCCCCTCCCTCTCTGTGAGCTCGGTAATCGCCTGCGACCTGCCTGGTGTGTGCTGTGCACTTCACCAAATGTTCACTGGGAAAGGCTCCAGCCCCTCATCACCCTGACCTGGATAAAGAATCATGAATCACCGTGTTTCTCAGTGTTAATTCCTCAAAAGTCACGAGTAAAGCGGCCATTAGTGAGACCGTCACCTGCAGTCCGGCGAGGTTGGAGCGCTCGGAGTTTAAATGCCACGCGCTGACCGTGCACGCAGCCGGGACTGACTGAATGAAACTTCTGCCAGTCCAATGAGAGGATGCTGTAATATGGCCTCTGACACAGCAATCAATAGAGCCTGTCTGTGGAGAGAATACTCTGTCTCTCGCTGGGACGGGCAGAGTCGTAACCAGAACCGAGTGCCAGACAGGGCGGATTATAATATGCAGGTTGGGACGGAGACGTGACATCGCCGAGGCCATACTGAGTCACAGCTTACTGAAACAGCATGGCCTGTCTGGCTTTTACTTTGCTTCCCTCTCTCTCTCCCCCTCTCTCTCTCTCTCTCTCTCTCTCTCTCTCTCACACACCCATAATGCTGACACATGTATGCAGGGATTTCCAGGCATAATCTGCCGGGCCTTCTGCAGTGCTCCAGCGCTAGTCACATCTTTTCTGGTCTCATCCCCCCCCCCCCACCCGTGCACCCATACAGACACAAATAAACACAAATGTGTGGCTGTACACAAGCATATGCACGCTCATGCTCAGACTGTCATTCTAACTCTTTCATCACGGGGTTTATCCCTTCGCTGGTGTTTTATTTTTTTCCCCGCCACTCGTAGCTGTCGCTCCAGCTGGGACACGTCCATCCCTACTATCCCTCGCATCCATCTCTGCCTTTGAGTGCGGGCCAGGAGGGATGAGCTGACTGTCAGCAGAGGACTTGGTACAGGGATTCATAACCTCTTCAATGCCCTCTCAATTTCCCCTCACTGTCTTGTTCCAGACAGGCCTTCTAAAGTTTCTGTCAGGGCTCTATGGCCACGGTGCAGTCAGACTCCAAAGACAGCCGGTGAGGGGGACCGAGTCTCCCGGCTCAGACCCACGACGACGCAGACGGAAAGACAGACGTGGAGGCTGTTCGTCTTGATAGATAGCTCCTGAGAGACAGAGACAACATTGGAACCCTCTGACAGCACAGAGATATACATATGCACAGGCAAAAGATCGAAGGTGGTGGTGGGGGGGTGAGTTAGAAAAATGTGCTGCATTGAGGTGCAGCGAGGAGCCAGGTGGCAGCTGCAACAGACGATGAGAAGCAGGGTGGAGATAGATAGAGACATGCCTGGTAAACAGACGGAGGCAGATGAACATATGATGATAAATGACGGGCAGCCCGGTACAGAGGAGGCAGCGCTTGGCCCCGTCCTCGCCCGTCTCTGCCCTGTCTGAGAGGGTTAATGTAAGCTGCACACCAGCACTTCAATAATATACTAGCCATGGAGCTAAAATGGATAAACACATAAAAGATTAATCAACCTGTCATGAAAGAGGGCCACGGTGTGTGTGCGTGCACTCCAGCGTATGTGCGAGTGCAGCCTCGCTGCGTGACGAGCTCTGTGTGTCCTTTTGTGTTTAACATTACAGAATCGGCAGTGTTGACATCAGTTTTTGTGTTGATAAAGAGGTGGTCACAGAGTTTCGCAGATGGACACGCAGGCCTCACAAAGTTGGCTTTGAGGTTGCTGATGAGCAGCAAATGTAGCCACACAATTGACTAAAGCTTGAGCTGTCGGTGGTAAAGCATCGGGCCACAGCACAGCCTGTCAAAAACAATTCGCAGCAACAAAGAAAATTCTCAATCAAGGCTGTCTCCCTTTGGAGCGAAAACTAAGCGCGGCCATGCTTCTTTATCAGCGCTGACATAAAGCAGAGTCATTAATGAATATGCAAAATGTGAAAACATATATGCCGGCTGCAAACTCGGAGCCACTTTAACATATTCTGAGTGGAACGAGCACTCACTCAGGCGCCTTTAAAAGCTTCACTGGGTCCTACTGTTCAATTAATGGGGCCAAATCCATCTCTCTTCCAGTCCCAGTGGGCCTGTCAATCTCCCAGTCAGGACCTGTCACTGCCCTGCTTTTCAGCATGACAACCCACAATACACATGTGCACGTGCACACATCAAACATGTAACTCACACACACAAAATATACATCCGCACCAAGGCGCACGAGTCATTCCTCTGCTTCCCGCGTGCACAAACTAGTGGCGCGAACAAACTTTTCACACTGTTAAAGCGAAGAAAAGCAATCAGCTTCAACAGCAGAGGAGATGTGTGGGGGTGAATTAGGGTTCAGAGTCGACAGGTTGGAGTTTGGATGGATGAACAGACGTTTTAATTGGGATCAGTCACATGCCAGAAGGTGTGGCACCGCACAACCCTGGCACAAAGCTTCAAGGCTTGATGGAGCTTCATGGCTTCACTGCAGCCCCCCGTGGATCCTGTAATTAGAGAACAAGAGTCGAGAAAGAGGAAAGAGATGTTTTTCGTGCAAGATTAGAACAAAAACTGCCGGGAAAAAAAAGACTAACATGCACCTAATTACTGTACATTAGAGAGAAGCACGGTCGGTACGCCCGCACTCGAGCATTATTTTCTCTTGTATAGAAAAGTTTGTTTCTCACGGTTTTCATTTGCGTCATTCGGGATGATTGCTACTTCTGTTATCCAGGAATAGTTTGACATTCTGCAGAATGTTTCTCAGAAAGAGGAGCTCTTTCGTCTTCTCATCTGTCCCAACCAAAGGCAAATACCAAGAGGGGCAGTACAAAGAGATGCACTGATCCACGTTTTTCACTCCCGATACAGATGTTGATATCTGATGGGTGCATCTCTAGCAGTAACCACGTCATCACACGACCCACAGTCACAAGCTGACTTCGTGTGCATGTTTTTTGGAATGGGAGGGAACCGCAGTTCCTGGAAGAGACTTGTTTACTGGGAGGACATGCAAACCACAAGCACCCTCGAGCTGAATATTGGCTGCATATCTGCCCTCTCAATATGAATTTGCTATTTAAGGCCTGGCAACCTGAAACAGCTGCTCAGACTTTAAACAGAAAGGCCAATGTTCTTTATATCTTTCTTTTTGACTCCTTTCAGATCTTTCTTCCTTTTTTTTTGTTTTAAGTTACATTTTTATGTTTGAAATAATAAATTGAGTCGATACAAGTTTCATATTTTCCCCCCGTTTTCTTCTCCTCTGTTGGTAACTCCTGAAATGACTTTATACGGAGGCAGAAAGTATTGCTCATTCCTTTCCTCATATTACTTATGACTTGGCAACCTTTAGACTCGCGCTTCGGATAACCCTACATCAACTTTATGTGCAGGGCAAGTCACAAGTGAAAGAGATGGAGAGCCTGGGAAGTGAATTTCCTGTCCTGTTGTCAACCTCTTTCAGCACCAGCGAACACATAAAAGCTAAATATCTTGCGGGTAAAAACTGAAGAGTTCAGGGGAACAAGTTTCAAGGAAAATAAACTGGATGGCGGCTGTAAATGTTATTGTCCCATTAATCAAAGTGACAGCTTTTGTGCCCATCACATGTGAGAATTGTCTCTGGTGACATAAGAGGGTGGAACCGACTTAGAACGAGTAACTACTGTGAGCGGGTGACAAAAGTGCAACTGACCCCTTGTCTCTCATCTATTTTTAGGAAGCGTGAGTTTGGCCCACGAGCTGTAATTTAGCCACAGTAATGCATCTGTAATTTCATGCTGGCTCCGCTGTATTTTGGGGACAATGGATGCAGCAAGTACAGAATTTAACAGATCGGCTCCTGTGTCGTCTTGGGTTTGTGTTGGACGGTGGCTGCGGCGAGAAGCCATTCAGGAGGGTCGTGTTTAACAATGCAGCACAAGCTCTCCGCTGTTTTTCCGGAGAATGGAGTTGCCAGAAAATCAATCAAGGGGAGCATGACTACAAATAAATATTTACGTTCAGCAACAATCTCGCTGCATAAAGACCATTTAATGTCCCTGAAGCAGAAGGCAGACATTATTTATTCCCAAATTACCTTTCCAATCTTGCAGACAGCGAAATTGTTATGTATATGTCCGACGCTGTCATCCTTTCGGGTTGTTGTGACGCGTCTTTCCTGACGCTTCCGGTGGTTTGATGGAAAAAAAAAAGAAAGAAAATAGAGCCGAGAAGAGAAATCAGGCTCGCTGTGCAGGCAAGGTTGTTTGTAATTTTCCTTTCTTTTAGATAAAACTATTAAATAATGAACAAGTTGTCTCCAAGTTAGGTGATGTCAGAATGGTCAATTCTTTATATTGGTCCGGTTGCATAGTGGAGGTAAGGCAGCTCTGCATTTGGTTTTCTAAAGAGCTCGACCCTCCAGGGATCCACCAAATACCAAACACGTCCGTCAGAGACAAAAAAGGGGCGGCCCAGTGAAAAATACTCATTAAAGAAAGGCTGGAAAAAGCACATTCATCAGCAGGAGCAATCCTCTCACAAGGTGCCTCACAGAGAAAGACTTTCTCTTTTTTTTTTTTTTTACATTTTTCTTTCTTTTTTTAAAGGAAAACAGCAGACCAACATAAACACATTTATGCCACTTCCTACAAATTCTTCATTCTGCCATTTCCCCGCCTCTCCTATTCTCTTCTCTTTATCCATCCTGCAGCTTCTCCATCTGCTACCAACAAACACATGGTTATTGTGCTCCCCGGAGAGCTTTAAAGGGCTTTTCTGTCTGCTTTCGGGGCAAGCTGATGCCCAATAGGAGCACCCTGTCATTTCGCCTCCTTCTCCTCTTTTTATCGTGCCACAATGCAACAAACAAAGAGATCAAATATCGATCAGGCGCGATGACAAGCCACCTGCTCCCACAGTAATATAAAAACAATATGCACTGGACAGCTCTCTAATAAAAGGGCTTGATAACAAGAGCACACTCCATGACATGCGCACGCGAAAACGCACTCTTTTTTTATGTGCTCACATAAACACTCATCAAAGAGAAAAGGCTTTTGCCGGTATTCACTGTCCTCACAGAGTTCAACGTTTTTACTGGAAATAAAGTCCAGCAAATTTGCCATAAGTACTCGGAATACGGCTTTGTTCCAGTCGTTTATGCTGATTTGTACCATAAAACAGTGTCATTTGAAAGCAACCAAAAGGCAAATTGATAACTTCCATGTGAACTGTGTGAAATTCAGAATAAAGAAGGACCAAAGCTTCTGAATGAGCACAAGACCTCATGTTGTTACCAACTGCACAGTGAGGTGAAATCAGTGCAGTGCAGGGGTTTTGTTTTGTACAGTTCAGCGGGTCTGTAAAGTGCCAGAACCGTATAAAAACAAGTGATAAAGCATCAAACAGAAGCACCAAAAGTTCTACTGGGAGGAACTGTTTGATGACTGCTTTGAGCTTGGATCTGTTGGCATCGCTGTCGGTCCACAGCTGTAAAACACCAAGTGGATCTTAGTTTGACTAATCAAGTAACCAATAACAACATAAAATGTTTTTGAATTTTGTGGTGTTTTGCTGCCTTTATTGAATTATTCAAGTGCCACTTTTGCTCGGATTATATTCATACATAAGCTATTTCTTTGATTCGATCATATCTGGCAGTGTCTCTACTCTGTGCAGGAGGTTCTAACAGATGCTGCAGGCATGCCATTCCAGTTTTTCCAAGGTGACGTGGACGCCTGCATTGCTACCTCCCACACTTTCTGACCTCAGCTCAAGTATAATTGGACCAGGCAGGCCTGTCCGTCCTGTCCACACCGAGCCTCAGTTTAACTCTCCTTCCTCCCCGCACGCACACCACCTCCCATCACCTCCTTCAGCGTCGTCCACCTTGTATTGTGCTGCGTGTATCCACAAACACCGAGCCGAATCAACAAACAGCGCTGAGCTGCATTTCAACTCGCAATTCATAGATATTAGCATTAATGCAAAATGTATTAGGTATAGATAAATAGAGAGGAAGGTGAGTGTGTTATTCCCGTTCCCGGAGTTCTTGTGGCTTAAACGATCTCCACAGAGTGTCAGCTTGAATGGAAAGGATGAGCGCCGAGAATTTCTATGAGGTGGAGTAATTAGGAAATTGGAGTCTGGCTTGTGTGGAGTTGTGGGCTTATGCAGACTGAATGAAATAAACGGCGCCGTGAGTGTGTGCTGTGCTTCAAGTGGCCCGTGTCTTAGAAAGTAATTGTAATGAAGCTGAGATAGTCGGGGGATGAAGAGGTGACTGTTCCTGAATGCCACGGCGCGGTTAAACCGAGTTAGGCGAGCAGTTTCAGGACGCATCCTCACAGGAGGGTTCATCCGACTCCAACCCCGTCTCCAATGCATGCGAGAGTGACGCAGGTATCCCTTCTTATCATCTGCTCGAGATTAACCTTATCATCACTCACAAAGTCACTGTTTCTTTCTTCACTGTAAAGCTAATCTCCAACAATATCTGTCTTTGCCTGTAGAGCATTAGGATTACATGTTAAGTCTATAATTATCCTCTTCTTACACCAGTGTCTTTCTCATCACGGGACAAAATATGCCCCGTTTCCCAGCGCGCAGCCAGTTTTCCTCGTAGTGTGTGTCTTACTCTAATAGGGTCCCACACACAGAGAGAGGCTCAGTAATGGCTCTGATTTATATCCTGACAGATCACTTTGGAGGAGTACACCTCGCCACTGTACAAACCTTGGAGACTGAAAGCACCACATGATACAAGCCCAATAAGCCCCCAAATCCTAAAGATCACTCCAGTGTAAACATCACGAACAGCACGCTGGAGGCCCATCCAGGGAAACCTGCCGAAAACCTCTCTGAAACCTGAAATGGAGGTTTCACTGAGGTTGAAGGCAACGAGAGAATGAAGGTGAAAAAGTAAATCTAACTTTATTCATTTCATGTGAGGAACTTTAGTTGTCGAAACGGCGACATGAAGGAAGACAGGACATCCATGGGATTAAGAAAACACAAGTCAACATCGTGAATAAATAGACTAGAACTAAACAAAGAATAAGGAGCATTTTTACAATGGCAAAAAAGATCATAAAAGTAGCCCAGAGTAATCAAACAATAAAGTCAATAAATGTGTCAATAAAAGAAACATCTCCAGTTTTAGGCTCATGTACAGTAACACTGACTCACGGGTCGGTTTCATGTTCGATTTGAACTGCTCGCGAAGCGTTTCATGTTTTTCCACTAATCATCAGTTGACGACACTAAACTGAAGTATAGCAGTGAGTTACTGAAGCCAGACAAGAGCAAAGATGCTGCCAGCAGACGGATGAAGGAGTTTTTCCTGGACTTCTGCAGACCTCCAATGAGTAACATGTGCACCCCACACATCAATGTGGAATTGTGAGAAAAATGGATGCTTGAT
>JAUESE010000020.1:18123653-18135859 GCA_032274725.1 Malacoctenus triangulatus
CTGTGTTTTTCCACCTCTGATTAACTGAAAAGCGGCTGTAGTCTGGCCCAGTCTGGCTCCATCGGTGGATTAGTATGGAGCATGGACGGACGTCCACTGGAGTCACTGACTCCGTTTGAAATGCGAGCAACAGGCAAGCGAGCTTCCGAGTAAGTTTCCAAAAAAAAAAAGGACAGATCGGTTGTTCGGTGAAAGATGAGGCGCACGAGATGTCAGCGTGATATTTAAAAAGGATGAATTAACATGAACCTCCAACCAGCTCCATGAATAATCTATTGCAGTCGATAAACAGACGACCGACTGCGAATCGGAGACGACGCAGGAGCGATGTGGCGGAGCAAATGGCAGACGCCAAAGACAGAGGGACGGGACAGATGGCGGCGTATTCCTAGACTGGGCACTCAGGCTGGAACGCAAGTCATGACTGTATGAAACAGCAGTGGGCCGCGGCAAAACGAAGCGGTTAAAAGGCTAGACGAGACAGACTCCGTTTTTCCGGCTTGGCCTTGGCAGTTTCGGTGTTTGAGTCAGCGGGACATTACTTGGGCAAAGGGGTAGTTGCTAGGTGAACTTGCTGACACCCATTTAGTCAGAAGGCTGATTTATGTGATACAGCTGCTCGGAAGTTTCCTTTGACTCTTAAGCCGTCGCAGGAAATAGCTGCACGGACTGTCGCTGAATATTCACCGACGACACAGGAGAGAGAGAGAGAAGACTGTGTTTGTGATTTTGCAGAACACGAGCGTCCCACAGAGCACTGAAAACTATACATTACATATTTATCAACCACTTATCTGAATCTCAGGGTTCATACATGAATGGAAAGGCTGTTTGATAAAGGAAAGTATCGCGCACACGGACCGTTTGAGTTGATGAAAGAGGGTGCATGCACAAGCACTCTGATAAGCACAGTGGCATCATAGCTCGTTCACATGAACCCTCTGAGCTGATGGCCTCTTCTCACAAGGCCGTTTCCTATGGATGATGCTTTCGTGTTACCTCACTGTTTTTCTCAGCATATTAAATGGTATAACCACCCAGAGTTGGAGCCTGTGCAACATCAGGCGCACAAAGTTTCTACACTGCATTCCAGGTGGAAGCAGGTTGACGCCATCATGGCAAAGCAGTAAGTAATGTGGTGTTGGATGAATTTCAAATACTTTGTGTTTCGAGTCACTTGTTTAGGAAGAAATCAGCGTGTAATTTGTAGCAAACAGATCTTCACAAAGGGATTATCTCAATTATTCAAAAAAAAAAACAAACTTGGAACCTCACAAGATGAAGGTGCTGTTTTAGACCCTCCAAAATAAAAATTAATTGATTCAAGATGCGGCGCTCTGTGCTCACCGTGAGAAATATTGTGATCTTTTTATAATTACTCTATTTTGCTGGTGTCGTTCCTCATGACGCCGCAGCCAGAAGCCGGTTATCTTAGATTAGCACAAAGCTGTGGAGAAGAAAAACAGCTCATTTAGCTCAGTCCAAAGGTAACGAAATCCTTCCTCAAGCCAGCAGCCCCACAAACTGTGTAATGGGGAGTGGGTATTTGCTGGGTCTGTGGTTGTTGCATTTTTTGCTGATCCTGGTAATCCAGACAGGCTCATTATGTGCTCCAAAACCTGTATAATGATATAGGACAAGGAATAATCGTTAAAGTAAAAAAAAAAGGAAGAATTTGTTCGTTAGAAAATGCATCGGAAAACTGCATAGAAAGGCCCCAAGCACAAACCACTGCACCACCGCAAACTGACAAGAAAAATGAGTTCAGATGGAGCAAAAAAGGTGCAACTATTGTTTAACTTTGTAAATACCGAAAAAAGTACTGCTCCTGAGGTTGTAAAGCTGCTATGCTTGACTGGCAATTGTCCATAACAGTCTCTATTTGACCCTGCAGGAAATCCAAAGAGGGTCACTCTGCTTTTACAGCTGTTAACATGAACGTGTTTATCAGTCTCACGCACTTCATGGCCAAAGCCTGTCGAGCTGTTGGACTGTAAAAATGTAAAACGCTCTGAAATGTCGTGCAGAGCTTCACTCTGCAGCCCCTCAGCAGCGCATCACAAGAGTCCCTCTCACTCCAGCAACTCCAGTTCAGTTATTTCTGTAGGAGAAATATTTTTCCACTTTTCTGTTTTGTCGTCTCTAACTGGAGCAATCCACTGAATGAATTCCCAAAGTACCAAAGTACATGAGAGAGAGAGAGAGCGAGAGAGAGAGAGAGAGAGAGGGAGAGAGAGAAGGGATGCAAAAAAAAATCTCCCGTGCTTAACAGGAAATAATTCTTCTTGACTGAAAAGCATTTGCTGCACAAGTTTCTCACCGTCACTATTTCTCAAACTCCCCTGGTGTCATTAGTTTCTGAGTGTGTGTGTGTGGGGGGGGTTCATTTTCTCTTTCCCTTCCAAGTACAGGGTGCAGTGCATTATCTCTCTGCAGATTTACACTTTCAAACACATTGGCTGGTATTGGTGGAGGAGCAGCCGGGGGATAATAACACTGGGGGATGGATGCGATGAAAATAATGTCGTTTGCTGCTCACTCACTCATTCACTCGATGACTGTGTGGCAGCTGAAAATGCAACATTAGTATGCCAACGTCATACCATGTGCTGCATTCATTTGATCCATGGTGATGCAAAAAGTTGACCTATGTTCAGTGTCACGCTGGCTCCCCGTTTTGTCATTATTACGAACCGGCACACGGCCTCCCGGTATGAAGAGTGTGAGTTGGTGCAGATTGCTTCTCGGTTATGATTGGTTTTCATGTGTTTTAGCTCATTAGCCGTGTTTCATGTGCGCATCTGACCACTTTATACAGTGGGCTTTTTTTTCTCCCCCCTGTCAAGGCTACATTACCATCTCATTGTAATGCAGCTGCAACGAGAGACAGTTTGAAAACTTGTTTGTGTGCTCGGGGAAGCTCCGGTATCTGATACCTGAGATTTTGCAGCGGAGGAGCGTTGCATTCACCCGCGATGTTTTTGTGAAATCAAACCTGGAGGACAAACAATGAGCAAACATGTCTGTTGCTGGAAGCGTCATGTAAATTCTGGGTTCTTGCATAAAAAGTTCACTTTCAAGTACCTCCGCTCTCTCGCTGGCACTGGAATGCACAGACAAGAAGGCGTTTTCAAACCATTTCTCACATAAAACTATGCTAATGCATGACAGCTAACTGAAGACAGTGCAGCTGAAAGGTAAAAAAACAACAAAAAAAACAGGTAAATAACAAACGCAGTCTGCATCGACGGGACAAAATGTCTTTTTCTAAACATAATATCAAGTTGTATTCCCAGTCACTGTTCAAAATGACTGTTCCAAAGTGAATTTTTCCCCAAAAAACATTAGCTAGTTGGATTTGTTCTTTCAAACTAAAAAGTTGTCTCACTGTAGAAAAAAACCCTGAATTTTCATTTATTTTATAATAACTGAGTGACGTACCATTTCCTACAAAAGTCACACAGATATAATGAAATATTTTTTAAAAAAAAAAGCTTTTTAATAAAAGTTGCAGTTTGCATTAAAGTGGCTTTTTAAAAGCAGAAAAGTTTAGGTTGTCAACACAATGACTTGGTAAAAAAAAGACTTTCAAAAGCAATTAAAATGGGGTTTCAATCATCTGGGTAAAAAGACAGTTTAGCCTGCCCTTGTTGGTTAAAATGACAATTTCAAAATAAAAAAACAGCAAAATATTTTCTGCATCCTCTCAGTAGAATATCAGTTTTATTCATGATCTCAGTGGATGAAACTATAATGATTCCAAATGAGATGCGCGCCTGTTTGTGTTTGCGCTCTGGGATTTTCGGAGGAAGGTGCTCGCAGTAACATAAGACACTGACATCCCAAAAAGCTTTCCGCATGAACAAACAGACACTCACACACATTTGAAAAAAAAAAAATCTCCGTCTGGCACTTACGGTGAGACTCGGCAGAACACAGAAGTCTTCAGATGTTGAGAGGAAAACTGGAGGAATTTTGAAATGAAATCGTATCAAATGCAGATGACTTAAAGGCAGCTGGGAAGTGACAGCGAGGAGGCGAACAGCGTCCCAGGTAGCTCACCTCGTTCGAGAGTGATGCCACAATATGTATGATCTCCTTCGGTTCATCTATGCCTTTCTTTCAGTTCATAAATGGAAGGCAAGAAATAAAAGAGATTTAGGTGCTTGGAGTTAACAAACCAAGTTGGTCTGATTGTGACTTGAGTGTCGGTTGCGTTTTGGCACCACATGACCGACTGTGAGCTCGGTCTCGCACGTTGCGTGGCTGCCAGCTCAGCTCCACTTAGTCGCTGTTATCAAAGAAGCCCAAAATAGAACCACTCTGTAAGAAAGTTTCTAATTTGAATGAGATAGTTAGAGCATTTCCATAATCATTGAGTGAAGCTTGACAGCAGCACATCCCACTGATGCTCCTCATACTGTCCTTGTGCTACATTTGAGTGAACTGAGAGTCTCTTTAATGAATATTGAAGAATATAACTCGAATTCATTTGATCCTGAAAAACGTTTTGAACTTTTTGAGCTGTAGCTTTAGTGATGCTAAGACAGACTGTATTGTGGATGTTTTTAATCATACAGCAATTCACCTCGCTGTTTACATTTCTAATTATGAAAATATTTTGTTTGGTGCGGCTGCTGCCAGGACGCCAAACTCACTGGACGCCGTCCACCACAGTGTTCTTTGGTTTATTATTGCAGACGGCACAACGATAAGTTATGTACAAAGAAAAGCTTGGCTGGTCTTTGCTGGGATGCATCAGCATATCTGTGTTCAATTATTAAGCCTTGATTTAAGTTTCCCGGGATATTTTGCATCCTCGGTTTAATTCGGAGCTGAAAACCACAGTCAGATCACAGGATAAACTGGTTTTTAAAACTTTCTCAGACCCGGCTCTGAACCATGTACCACTAATTTCCATTCCCGTGCTTCTTATGTCTGGAATCAGCCGCCGTGCAGCGCCGCACACACACACACTTCTGTGGGGGGATTTTATAAGCTCATACTTCTTATTTCACAAGACAGATTGATTTGTCTGCAGCGTTTGCTTTGAAATGCGAGGTCATGTACGTCGGTGCTCCGTCTGCACACCAGTCAAGATTTAACATAATTTGAGTCAGCGTGTGTCGAGCTGAGAGGTTGTTTGCATAGGTTGCCATGCCACTGACTTTTTATCAAGCTACTCCCACACAGACCTGATGAAGCAGATTTGCCAACTTTTATGAATTCTTATAAAAGAAGAAAAAATGCTTTGACCAGTTTCCTGATGTATATTTAGGTATGAATACTTGTTTCAATCGATTTTTCTTAACCTTTAGAAACTTAGTTTAACTATTTTGATTGAAATGCATGAAGGCAGAACATCCTGGTTTCTCTTGAGCAGAGGATTCCAATCTGGTTTCAAGGAGCCGCCAGAGATCACAGCAGGGGCCCGAGGCTTCACCTGCTTGTCAAACTTTGTGCAATTTGCACATTTTCCGAGAAAAAACATGTTCGGGCACTTTGTTGATGAGTTTCACACCAGCGTTTGGCCTCACGGTGATGTTTGGGCTCCGGTGGAAGAAAAAAAAAAAACAACAGCATCTCGGTTGGTTTGCTACATTTCCTCAAATGTGTCGCAGACTGCTCAGCGGCAGACAGCCACTCGGTACTGAGTTGAGGTGTCCAATAATCCAATTACTGACAGTCAGAAGTGGAGGGGGGGATCATATTATGTCTCTGAGCAAGGAAGATTCATTACATTCATTGCAGTGGTCACAGGAAGACTGCAGCATGATAGATTTCAAGTAATGGGTAATCGGAGGTAATATAGTGAATTTAAAGTATCACATGTTAAAACCGATAGCCGATGATGCAAGAACAATGGAATTTATTGTTATTTCAACTGCAAGAATTAAGGGAAATCTGGAAAGCTTGAGCTGAAACTCGAAGAGCTTTAAAGTGAACTGTTTTCAGCGGGGGTCCCACGACTATTTTGGCATCAAGGACCGGTTTTATTTTTTTCATTGATCGGTGGCGTGTGTGTGAGTTGGCACGAAAGATCATGAAATAAAAAACTGCAACTGAGTCAAACCCCCGAAAGAAGTGCAGACAGGAGTACTCATTTTCCAGAATAAGATACCACAGCGACCGACTAAAGTAAATTTAAAAAAACGAATTCAGAATAAAAAACTTTTCACTCGTTCTGTGAGGAACGACACCTTATAATTTACAGCCTGGTACTGAATCACAGGTGAATGGTGGAGCGGACGTGTGGTTGACAGGATTCAGTTGTTTCTTTACTCACTTTTTACCAGCACAAATGTTAAAATATCACTTTTTTTTGCATGGCAGTTTAAATCATGTAACTCCTTACAAAAACACATGTATGAAAGTAGAAAAACATGAATCTTATTTAGTCTGAAATCAGTAAAATATAATTGAATAACATCAATGATTACAAGAAGAATGAAGACGTGTCATCATTTATTGTTCAGTCAGTGAGCGTCTGCAGGCAAAGTGAAATCACAAACAAACATCTATTGCGAGCTGTCCTTTTGGATGCGCATATGAAGCCGGACATCCACCTCTGGGAAACGTGATTGACTGTGTTCATCTAAAAATAGCCGACATGCTACAGCCTTTTATGAAACCTGTGGTCCTCACTGCATAAAGACACTTTTGTTGGCTGACTTCAGCCTTGAAGGCAGCACGTCAAATGAAAACTGCAGTCGTACGTTTTAGATCTTCCAATGTGTGCACGGCGCGAACAGTGTTTCAGCTTTGTCAGTCGTTCACATGCAGTTTGCTGCATGAAACGTGCTTGTTGGGTAACATCTCTTACCTACACAGCTGTGTGAAACTTTACATTTTATACAGTAGAAACAGTGTGTTAACAGTTGTTAGACTTATAACACGCTGTTTAATCTCACATCCTCACATTACATTGTGTTGATTAACACAAAAATCAACATGGTTCGTTTCATTTTCAGCTTTTCTCAGTCGCTTGGAGGCAGTTCTCACATCAGTAGTCGAACGGTTCGGTCACATTTCCAGTATGATAATTCACTCTTGTATGCCTGTTTGAAAACTGGTGAAGGTCCTCATTTCCTATTCAGTGCAGAGTGACCGTGGCCCTCTTACACCCCTGTGCGGTTGTGGTGCAGAGTAAAATTACAGCGATGCTCGGTGAACAGTAAAAATATTGCAGTCTTTACAGGACTTTTCACTTGGAAATGTAAGAGTAAGATACTGTAAATTCAATGAATCTTTGCTGAAAGTTGTTCCCTTTAAATCACTGCAGTAAATGCCCACTATGTTTGAAGACGCTGATTGAATTTACAGTGATTCTCCCAACACGTGGCTTCGCTCTTTGACCAGCCTACCAGAAGTGAATAAACGGGACTAAAGAGTTTTCAGAAGCTCTCTCATTTCCAGGATTTACATAAAATTCAAATGGGCCATCTATACAAACATGTTTACCCTCTTAGGGTATCGTAAATGTTCACTTTGCCTCACTTCTAATTATTCCTTACATTCTGCTCACCCCCGTTTCTCCAGACAAGATAACCACATGGTGTATATTAATCGGCCTCGCCATCACTTCAGGCGAGGCGGCAGACACCCCGCGTCTCCACCACCAGCCCGCCCACTCACTACTCCTCCGCCCACACGTCCCATTTTTTTTTCAACGCAGCCTCTCGCATCGTTCTTTTCCTGTGGAGATTTGAGTGCGTTTTTTTTATTAGAGAAACAGAAAGAGGAACAGAGGAACTCGGCTCCAAGAACATGCAGTGTTGGCTGATTTTCCATGTAACCCTGATATGTTGTGGCCCTGAGAGGTTTGAATGACTGAGCTCTGCCTCCTTTGTGTCTCTCCTATTCCATCTGTCTTTGTTTCTTCTATTCGCTGTGAATAAAACACGGAAAGAACGCACAGGTTATGTGCACATATTCAGTAGATTACTGGCTAACGTTTAATCTTTTTATTTCTTCATCAAAAAGAGAAATAACGTTAATTTTTTGATTCATCAGCTTTGGTAAAGGAACACTTACACACAAGAAACATCTATCGATGAAGATACAAAGAAAACAGCAACATGCACGGCTCAAATAAAAGATCTGCGTGTTTTATTGATATATGAGGGAGCGTAATGATCCGACACTGACACAAAGAGCTTTTCTTTCCACATTTGCAAAATGTTTTATTCTATAAAATCTGTAAAAGATTTAAAATACAAAGAAATGCTTTCAGGTTTTTACGGTGGCTCAGACTAATATCTGAATGGTTTATCCCAAAAATATGTGATTTACTTTCCTTACAACAGACTGGAGTTAAACTCGGAGTGCTTGAACAGGCGTCAGTCTAGAGTTTGTTGAGGACTTTTAACAGGTGTGGATTAGGATCGAGCTGCTGCTCAAGTGAGCACAAACTGCAGCAAGTAGGTATAGCAGATTGGCTCAAAATAAACTGCAGTGCCAATGTTTATGGTAATGAGGCCGCGCGGCGCAGGAGTGCAGCTAAATTATGTGATTTTAATAGTGTTTGGACAACAATAGAGGTCATGCCACGGAGGAATAAGCTGCACAAACAATATCCATTCATTGTTGTTTTCTATCTTTTCATGGGATTTGTTTACAGTGAGAAAAATAGGGGATATTGCCAGGCTTACCCTCTTGGTGGTCTAAACTTAACTTGACTTACCCTGAAAAGTGGCAGATAAGAATGTTATTTCGAAGGACACTTGTTTTGGTATTGAACTTGTTTAACTGTTGGGAAGTGTTGTTGTTTTACACAACATTTGTGTCCGCATTTCAGTTGCCTTGCTATGATTGGATCAATGTTGTTATTCTGAAGGACACTTGTATTTGTTTTAAAACTCCTTTAACCATGAATTGATCAGCGCGGACACGTTTTTCTCGAACATTATGATTTTTGTCGGCCGTTTGCTCATTGAAACAACTACTTTAACCCTTATTAAAATGCTGCGCACACATCTAAGTTTGTTATTCTGTCAACAGTGTGAGTTCAACAGAAAGAATCACTTCGGCAAACTTGGCGTGTTTGAGTTTGGGCTTTCGCCATTTCAGCTTCCCATGGTTGAATGGGGCTCGGTTTAACCTCTGAAACGGCCCCACCAACACGACTGCTGCCTGAGGGCAGCGCTGAATAGGTGGGTGAGCGAGGGTGACGTGGCGAGGAGGTAACGTCTGTGGTGGTGAAGGCAGAGAGGTGTGAAGATAATAGCCCCAGAGGGGAGATATGCAAGGCAGGGGTGCTTTATGAGGCTTGGTCAGTCTGCTGTGAAGGAGTCCTGCAATGCACACAAAAAGTAAAAGAGTACTCTTTGAGTTATTCAGTTTATTTACTTGAGGGGATTTCGAAGCTTTCTGTCTCCCTCTATTGTCCACACAATAGAGGTATTTTATCTCAATTGCTCTTATGTTTGTCTGTGAAGGTTAAACACCTTTTCCTGCATGTTCTTCCTGTGCAGGTGAATGTTTTCACGTCTCTGTGACTCTAAATCGACTGTCTGTGTGCGTCTGTGTCTGTGTTTGCCCTGTGATGGACCGGCAACCCGTCCAATGGAAATTTTCAATTAGTCTTTGCTCTCCCTGCTTCGATTTACTTGGTATGCCAAAGCGTTGAACGACACAACTGTGCTCAACGGTGTTTCATTACAGCCAGATCCCCCCTCGGTGTCCCACCTCAGCATGTGTAAAGCCGTCCAAGCAAAGCCACTCACGTCTCTTGTGCCGTCCTACGTGACACTCGCGCACAGCAACAAAGGAGGACAATGAGACAATGCTGGACTCATCGCAAACGTCGTTTATGTCATGTTGGCAGCACGCAAACCGACACCGCAGCTCCACATCTGCCACTTCTTCTTTAATCTGCTTCAGTTTATGTGTTGCCCTTTCACCTCATTAACAGAGGCAAACAAAAAAACACCATTGTTGTCACTCAATAAACAATCGGTGGTCTGCAGTTTGTCGACAGCTCGACTTGGCCGTCTCAGAAACCCGGCCAAACAGCTCCTAAAAAAAATGTATCTGGTAACAGACATTGTACCTGAAGGCAACACTCTGAAATAAGATACATTCAGTCAAGTAAGGCTGAGTGGGTGCTAATGGAAAAGCACCACAAGTGTCCCCTTCCTTCACCCACAGTCAGCTCGGATTGGGTGAAGCCCCTTCGTGTCCCTCGGTTGGTAAAAGCCGCATGAAAAAAAAAAAAAGACTGAATGTGAATGAAGAAGAACACTTAAGGAACCAAACTGAATACGACTGCGTGTAAAGGGAATGGTCAGAGCAGTTTGTTTTGGTGTGAGAGCTTTTTATTTATCCTCATTACAGAATTTGGATCCCAAGGTTTTAAGCAGGCTGCAGAGCAGGTTGTGTTGCTCTTTTTTTTTTTTTTTGTCTCTCGCTGTTGGCAGAAGTGACTGTGTGTTTTCTCTGGGTTGCCCACCAGCCTCAACAGCCAGACTCCGGTCACTCCATCAGTGTCTGGCTTTCTCAGTTTCTTGTCGCTTGTGGCACAAAGATAATCTGCCACTTGGAAATGTTGTTGTGTGGTAAACAACACAGAAAACTTGTAAGGTTTCCTGTGATTAATAGATGCTTTCTCGACCTGGAAATGTTTGTAATTTGATCGTGTCAGATTGATTTAGAGCTTCTTTTTTTCCTTTTTTTATGTTGCTTCATTGCTGGAGGAGCTTTGGCTCTTGCCCAGCAGGATGCTGATATGTTTCTTTGTTGTGTGTTTCTTTCCCCCTTTTAGGAACAAGAAGGAAACAGAAAAAGTAAACTCAAATTGCCTATTTGTTAAGAAACTCCATGTGACCCCAGAGGTTCAGGCTTGAACTTTGGTATTTCCGTCACACTAGTTGATTTTCCTTCTCTTTGAAAGCTGTAAAGTTGAGAGACCCTTTTAAAGTGGAGCAGTGGAAACAGCTGGCACACAGAGGAAACACGTTTCACTCTAAAATAGATACGATGAAAACATGGCGTATTTTTTTCTCTTAAAATAATATATTCAAACGTGTTTTCCTTTGAACACAAACGGTTCGTTGGCTCTCCTTTTGTTTTTCCGTGAGTTTTTCTCAGGTCACCTGGAAGAACATCCTGCTTTGGTTCTTTGGTGTCTCCTACCTGCTTGTGGTTCTGTGTGTGTGTGTGTGTGTGTGTGTGGTTGTCTGTCACAGTGTTACTGCGTTAGCCCTGCAACAGCGTACCTGGGCTTATCTCCTGTGTCAGCTGCCTGCAACTCCGGTCTAGATAAAGCAAGTCCCCAGAATGCATGAATGGATGTGAGCAGCTCTGTACAAATGTAACCCATTGAGACCTCAGACAGCGTCGGTCATGTGCTTTCTCTTATCAGAGCTGGAAGATTTCACCCTTTCTTTCACTCGTCTATTGGTCACAATGCATTTCAATGGTTGCAGGTTTTTTTTTTAAACATTATTGCTGCGTGTCACTGTGGGGAGAAAGTTCCATGTGTGTCTTAATGGCTTCGAGGGGGAGAGAACCAGCTTTGTTCCAAAATTCAGAAATGTTTTTTTTCCAGAAATTAATGAATTCAAAGTGAAAATTGTCCGAAGCCGTTTCAAAATCTGTTGCTTTCCTTCGTCACTTTGCCTCTATCTCCATATACTGTCTCTATCTCGCTACTTTCCTCTTTGAAATCCCATACTCACTCAATTTCTTGGGTAAACAAAACCCTCTCTGGTTCTTTCTGTCCTTGACTTTACTCCTCGTTATCTGTCTTCAAGGAGAGATGTTGGGGGGCGGGGGGGGGGGCTGGAGGGAATCGTGTTTCATCACCTGACCATTTGAACCCAGATGGAGTCTGACATCTTCCTTTGCAGCTGCTCATCTAAATATCATTGTTGTTCACGGCATCGCTGCAATATGCAGTGGAAGGCTGTCATTTTGGTCATACGTCGAGAGAGTTCAAGGGACCAAGTCATTACATGCGACAAAAATTAGTCTCAGGCCATCACTGTAGAGAGAGAAAAAATAAACCACTTATCTGCGGAACGTCTGCAGCGAGCCACTTGGCTTTAAAGGGAGAGAGAGGATTGGGAGCACTCACTAGTGAGTGGTAGCTGCATGCAGACAAGCAGCTGGGGTGTGTGTGGGGGGGTGGGGGGGGGGTGGGGGGCACTCACAAAGCTGAGTAGTTTGTGTGGTTTGCCTCCAGAGGGTTCAGGTTTACAATGGGG
>JAUESE010000020.1:18156868-18171308 GCA_032274725.1 Malacoctenus triangulatus
TGAACCGGTGAGTCAGCACGCATGTCGTACAGATGACGTGCGCCGCGTCAGCGTGCGACCCTCCGATTTATGAAGAGTCGCAGTGAAATGATTAAAAAGAAGCGATTGTGTGGAGGGAGCGTGTTTGAAAGCAGCTGACAGTCACACAGGCTCAACTCATGTACATTAAAAAAAAAGGCAACTTTTGGAGCAAACATCATGAGAACGAAACAGATCCAGCTCATTAACTTGCATTAATTTTTGTTTTGTTTTGTTTTTTTCGACATTTTGTGACAGAAACAAACAAAACCACAGGAAAAAGAACAACAACGGATGAAAGAACACATGACTTAATTCTTGTGATAACAAGAAAGAGCAGCCTCGGGCCACATCACACAGCGCTGTGCATGAGGTCATGCATCTGTTGAATGTTCTTGCCGATTACTTTCCAACGTTTCCGAGAGTGGGCCTGAAGCCCCGACGATGTGAACAGCGCCCCTCGCAGGCCTCTGATGTCACAGCATGAGGTAATCTGCCTCCGCGCCTCGTTATACGTGAAGTTTCAGAAACTTCGTCCGCGGCTCTGACAGTCGCACACCGGTTCCTCTCCGGATCAGCTGATCCGCTCCACTTCACCCAACAGAGCTGTCTATTAAACACCCGGCTTCACGTGTGCTCCCCCCCCACCCCCAAGTGCTCAGAGATGTTCCAGGGACGATCAGGTGACTTGTGTCTGATTCCTGGCTGTTTAAATTGCACCAACTGTGTCGTCACAAAGATTTCCCAACAAGCTTTTTTTAGCTTTTCCACTGGACTGATCTCTTTACGGCCTCGATGAGTGAATGTGGCGGCGACGCTGTGACTCCAACTCCTCCGCCCGCGTCTCACCTGATCACCTTGGTGCCGCCCTTGTTGACCTGCATGTCCACCATGCAGCCCGAGTTCACGTAGGAGGCCAGGTTGATCTCAGAGAACTCCGCCTGAGGAGAGACGGAGGAAGAGATAGAAATATAAAGAAATACAGTATACATTTATATCTTTCATATAACTGCATCAAATATGAAAGCTGTGCTAATTAGTGATAGTTTTCAGTGACAGTGAAAAGATCCCTTGTTTCTGTGTCTGGATTTCTGAAGTCATGAGTTTGGGATGCTGTGAAAAGAAAAAAAAAGTGATAAAACAGCCACAATAGATTTTTCTGATCTCATTTGACATTTTTGGCGTTACAGCCGCAGAGCGTAAAGGACAAAAGTCAGAGCGAGGCAGAGTGAGTGGGTGAGCGCGGGCCAGCAGAGCTCTCCCCAGACTCTGGCCTCCTGGACACTGAGGGCCTTGTGAAAGAGCGTAGCTGGGCTACCTAATGACTCAGTGCAACTGCCCGGGACACTCTGAAGGAGGGGCCACCGGAGACCTCTGGGAAGGAACTTTCTGGAAGGGTGGGTTGGTGAGGGGGGGGACACTTTGATTGTCCTTGATCGGGTTCGTCGCCGCGACATGAGAACACCATGATGCTGAAGGCCACTGACCGAAAAAGAGCTACTTTTTCCACGGAATCGTCTATTTCTGTCTGAATCAGGTTGTACACTAAGGTCACTTCACCTCCTCCTGTCCAATCACAACTTATTTGATCTGCAATGAATCCAGATGACTTGTGAAGGGGTTCAAGTGACGCTTTCGCTTTCTTTCTTGGTCAGGTCCGACTTTCTGTGTCCGTAGTTCGAATGGTGAATCAAGGCCTGGAATGTGATCCAAGCTGCAGTACTTTTGACTCTATATTTGTATATTTCTACTTGTATATTTCTACTAAGACTCTCGGAGGAAGAACAAGGATTCAGTTCGAACCCCCGATAGCACGCGGCTGCACTCCGTCTGATCCTGAGTCAGCTGTGGAACCTGACTCCTAACGCACGTCACCCTGCAGCATCACTCGCAGGTATGAAGAAAAACAGAAGAGGGGTGTGTGTGTGTGTGTGCCTAAGCCTGGATAAAAGCAACATTTATTGCATGTGAAGGCCTATTTAACAGAGTAAAATGATTCCATCTTCAACAAACATCTTCAAATCACCTCCACAATCATCTAAAAGAAACACAATGATTGATCCGTCAGGAACCTTTTTTTTTTTCCAAAGGGAGTCGGCGTGACAGAGGATGTGGAGCGGAGCCGTGCACACATGTCGAGCACATGCCATGTGGCTCGACAGCTAATCAAAGCGATCGAGCGCGCTGGACTCGGTCCCGGGGCCCGGTTAGCCAAATAAATAGGTAAGTGTCTGAAAGCCTTTGGAGCCGGTTCCGATTCCAAACATGTGTGCGGCGCCTTTTGTGGGGGAGGAGCTCCGCATTTTTGACTCTCATCCAATGACAACTCCATCCTTTCTTCGGTTTGATCGCCGGTGGATTTCAAGTGGGCCCTGACCACTAAGAATGCGAGCAAATGGTCACATGACCTAATATACAGTGAAAATATACTTAGAGTAAGAAAAATCATCACTTTTTGAAAGGGTGTGTGTGTGTGTGTGTGTGTGTGTGTGTGTGTGTGTGTGTGTGTGTGTGTCTGTGTGTGTGTGTGTGTGTTGAAGGCCTTTTACCATTTGAACTAGTAAAGCCACTTTGACTGACAGCTGTTCAGAGCAGTCGCAAACGTCGTCCCGATTCTCACCTGAGCCTGGATCGAGCCTGCGGGAGCGACGTTGTGAATGGAGATTGAAGTAAATCCTCCCCCCCCACCCACCCACCCCCACCCCGCCCGGATGACCCTCCGCTCAACCCGGCCCCTGACCGTTTGCATTGAAGCGCTCATCGCTGCGCGTGTCGTTCGGGACCTTAAGCCTGCTTTACCGGGTTTTACGCGGGCTTTCATCCACATAAAAAGGGAATATTATTATCAGCAATACTCTCTCCGGGAGGAGCGTCCCTTTCATCCTGGGCTGTGGCACTTGTGAACTCTGCATGGGAGGGGCGGGGGGCGGCGGGGGGAGGGGCGGGGGTGAGTCAGCTTTGAGAACAGCGTGCCAACCTAACTAAAGTGTTTTTTTTCTTGTGCTTGGATGATAAAAAAACCAACACAACCCACCTCTTTTATCTATTGTTGTGCACTCTCAAAGGAAGGTGAGGGGGGGGTAAAACGCCATAATCGTATTTAAAGGACGACGAGGCGCCACTCGTGCTTTTCCACGCCCGAATGTTCACGCGCGCACGCGCTCCAGCTCCGTCCGAGCCGATTCAATCTCGTTGACTTTTGCTGGGATGAAACCAGCAAGTGGGCGTCGGCTTGTGTGCAGAGCGCCCCCCCGTCACCCCCCGATTGGCCCGGCTCTGGATGAGAGGAGCGCTAACAGCCGCTGTCACTGGGCTCTAAATGGATGAAGTGGCTGGTGCAGGGCACAGGCCCAGAAGCCAGGACAGGACAGGGGGGCTTTTTTTTTTTTCCACGGCGCCATGGTTACCAGGAGGGGGGGGGGGTGGTGGTAACGCATTCAGACGCTTGTCTCGGAGCAGCTCTTGCCCTGGGAAAGGAAAACAGGAAGTGATACATGGGACAAGTGCCTCCAGGGCTGATTCTTCATCTGTTGACCTGCGTCCAGGCCGAAGGGAGAAACGACGGGGATGGGAGCGCTCGAGGGGGGGGGGGGGCGCGGTACATTTATGATTAGGGTAAACCCCAGCAAGCCCTCTTTTACAGAGATTAATAAGTGGGGGCTGCAGTTCAGATTCCTGCCAGCTGTGGGTGACACGATGTCCTTCATGAGAAAACATTGAGGAAACCAGCTCCAAGTTTCACTGACAATGTGACAAAGAGCAACCGTGGCAGAAGCTGACTTTGGATCTGCAAAGGAACGATTCACAGGCAGGTGTCGCTCATTTCCTGCAGGACGAAGTGAATCTGAATCTTCTCCTCCCCGCAAGGTCGTGGCTGCAAGTTCGACAGACCACTAACATCCCAGCATGATCACCCTTCACTACAACCTCCTGAAATCCTCTCCTGTGACTGTTCTGGTCATATTGGATGACAGACTGCAGTGATTAGATTCAGCACATGGCAGACACGCTGTCGTTTCAGATACCTTCTTGTTGACCGCATCGGGTTTTTCTCAAGTGACCGATAAAAACAACCCTTCGCCTAACACACTGATGCAATTGAGAGATTCCGAAAAAAAAGTACAGTGGACTATTCAAAAGGCATTTCGCAGCTAATCGCTCCCACCTTGTGCGCGCGCGAAATAATCCGTGGAGGCACTAATCACCCGTAGATTTGCCGCAGATGCTTGAAGGGTGGCGCGGGGCCCCGAAGAGCAGCTGGACGTCCGCGGAGGTTGAGCAACAAAGCGAATTATCTGTCTGCCCAACGAGCGTCGCACAGACGCCCTTTGTCACGGCCGAGCTGGAAGAAGAGGAGCGCGGCGAGCCGTACGGGTGACTGGCGGCGAGCAGGCCATGACCGCAGCAGAGAGGAGCGTGGACGGCACTGAGGTCATACGCCTGCAGAGCAGATGTGGAGGGAGTGGGAGGGGGGGGGGGGGGGACCCGCCTCTTGTTCTTTGGCGAAACAACGGGGCCTCTTCAGTTCTGTTTAATTTGTCCAATTGTGCGAATTGCAGTGTTTATGACCGGCGCGCAGCAAACAGACAGTTTGTCTGGCAGCTGTTTGTTTGCCGTGTGATCGACTGCGACGGCAGCTGCTCGGGTGGAGGAAGCAAAGAGGGGGGCTGCGTGTTTGGTGATGCAAGCAGGCGGGAGGGTGCAGGGCATCAGATGAGGAGGGCATAACCAGGAAACTGCAGCCTAAAGTGGGAGCGACGCAAAGCTGTCGATTTCCTTTTCGAAAGCTGGACCGATGTCGGGAACTCGCCCTCCTCCTCCGTCGCTCCACCCGATCTCACGAGTCAGCCGGCTGCCGATGTATACGAGCGTTGACCTGATGTAAGAGCACATTAACTCGTGCTACTCAGCCCACCAGGGATTCACTGACAGACTGAGGGACACGTTTGTACTGCTCCCAGACATGCTGCCCTCCTTCATCCCTCCACCACCCAGGCCTGGGACGTCGTGGACGTGTTTTTTTGGCACTACCGAAAAACGTGTGGTGATTTTTCTTTTTTTGGGATGAAAATGACATTAGCCCTCGAGCCCGTGTTTTTTTTTTTTTACTCGTCACTCCGGAGCACAAAGAAACCACCAGTGGCGCTCTCACGAGCATCTGTTTAGTGGTGAGGATATAAAGAGCCAGCCGGTGGACACAAAACCTCAAGTGCCTGCCAAATGTAACTTCAAAGTGGGCCATGTAAATAAATACAAAAAAAAGGAATCATCCGCAATAATGGGCACCCGGGGGGGGGGCGCTTTGAGCTGGTGAAGGTGGAGGTGGCGGGGCGGGCCTTAATGACAGATAGCACATCTGAGCGCTCTCTCTCTCTCTTTCTCTCTCTCTCTCGCTCGTCCTCTTTAATTCAAGCTGGCATCGGCCCGCTCCTCCTCAGCATCACATGCTGTGGTGACTCCAAGGATGGCACCATATATGGCAGCGAGCTCGCCGAAAGAAGAGTTATGACGGGCCGCTTTAACCGGCCTGGTGGATGAGAACTGGGACAGGGCGGCCCGAGTCGAACGTTCATATAATAAATTTACCGGATGGAATTAAAAAACGGAGCAAAGAAGAAGAAGAAGAAGAAGAAGAAGAAGAAGAAGAAAAAGTAGAAGAAAAAGTAGAAGAAGAAGAAGAAGAGGAAGAAGGACTTGTGGAGATGCTCTGATCCTCGTTTGGTGAAATGTTTCAGGCCGACATGGGTGGGATTCTTACAAACGAGGAGAAAGTGCATCGCGCCCCCCCCCCGCCTCCTCCTCCTCCTCCGCTTTTATTGTCGTCCCTCCTAAGAGGGTTCATCGCAGCGTGTCGCTGGCGTTTCACACAGAGATCGTGTTTCCCCTCCGACCGGCGAGGGGGCTCCCAGCAAAGTGCGAAAAAAAAAAAAAAAGAGGAGGCTGCTGGCCGCTGAAGGCAATTAGCGGCTGATTTGTTGTCCTCGATGCAGCGAGGGCTTCTGGGAAAAAGGCCCCGGCGAGCCCGGCGGCATCCAAGTAGGTCAGTCGAAGCTCAACCTGGATGGGGGGGGTGAAGGGAGATCGGCGCCAGGAGGGTTTTCTTTTTTTTAAAAAAACAGGAGGTGCGGTGATATGATGGAGGTGGCTCGCTAACGAGAGCTGACTGGTGAAAGTCCCGAGCATGCTGGGAAAGTCTCTCCTGGGCCGGACCACACCACACCACCATAAAATCACCGGTCCAGCTCGTTGCGGCCACCCCCCCCCCCCTCCATTTTTTTTCTTTCCCTCTTTCTCCTATAAAAAGCCCACCACTTCATTTCAAAGGCCGCCTCGGCCCCGACAATGACTTGCACATGTATCACCGAGTGGATCTACACACTGTAAACGCTCCGACGTCTAGACACATAAACACGCGCCCGCATGTACTGGATGACACGCTGCCCCAACTGGGTTTGCATTCGAACCCACCACGTCTTTTATTTTCCTGTCAGGTGAGGAATTGTATCCAATGGATCCTACAAAATAAAAGCAATCTAAAGACAGAATGTCTTTACAGAGATGCCGTACCTGCTCCACTCGGATCTCGTACTCGCCGTTCAGCTTCTTTCCCCGGAAGTACTTGGCCCTGCGTGGGAAAAAGAAGGAGAAAAAAACTTCGTGAAGGAACTCGTTTCATTCGCGCGCATCATTTTTTTGGATTTAAAAAAAGCAACCTTGCGCGGCTAAGTCATGCGTGCGCTCCGACATGTGGATCATTCCTGTGCGAAAACACGCCTGAAATATCTCCTCCTGTTTATTTGATCGAAGGAGCGGCCGAGAAAAAGAAGAAAAAAAAATCCAACGGGCCTTTCGAAATACCTTGCGAGCGGGCAACAAAAGTGACTCACATTTTCCATGATTACAGAATCTGACCTCGCAGGGCTGCGAGTAAACAGAATCCCTTGGCAGAGGAACTCATGAAACGAAAAGGCTCTTAATAAAACGGCCTCACTTGTTGCAGGAGAGTTCCTGACTCCGTTTTTTTTTAATATCCTGGGCGTGCACGTGTGTGTGTATGTGTGTATAGCGTGCCGTTCTATAGTAGCGAGGACTTACTTTTAATTGCATATCAGCTGGTGATGGTTGATATAAAGCCACATCTATAAAAACTCATCTCATAAATCTCTTTCTACTGTAAAAACAATAAAAAACAAGTTTAAATTCTCTGTTTTCAGATGAAAAACTGCACCAAATTCTACACTTCCTTCGAGTGCTTCAGAAGACAGATTTCCTACTTACACTCTATTTTTTTTACTCAGTTTCCCAGAGCGTCTCTCCTCGTCTCTCTGTCCTAACCACGTCCTCCTCCTTGTTTTTCATCTGCCCACATCTGTCCCTTTACGGCCAGTTCATTAACGTTCATTACGGTCGCCGAGGAGGGTCTTGTTCCTAACATCTCCCAGCTGCCGCACTTGAAAGTGTCCCCCCCGCCTTCCTTCGCCGTCTCGTTCCCTGTAATTCTGGAAGCCATGAATCTTCACCGTGACTGTGACCTACATACTAAACAGGCGATGCCACCCCCCCCCCCACACACCCTGTCAGTGCGGCCGTCCTGCGGGCCTCGCGTGTTGGGGGGGGGGGGGGGGGGGGGGGGGGGGGGGGGGGGGGGGGGAAACGAGCGGCGTGCGTTTCAAGGTGGAATCGCGGAACGTGTCGTCGCGCTTTGATTTACAGGCCGCTCCGGTCTGAGCGAGAGTTTTACATGTGTTTGAATGTAAACATTCGGCTCCGCAAAAGAGGCCTGGGCTTTCCATCTCTCAATCGTGCACACACCCTCTACATAAACACCAGCAGGCTGAATTCCTTCACTTCTCTTTTCTTTCTTTTTTTTTTCACCATGAGAATATGTTCCCTCCTTTGTGTACCACTAATAAGAAGAGCATGAGTCACATATGTGGACCAAACAAATGCCCCCCCTCCTTTAAAGCGTGGACTGCTTCTATTCGTATCCACTCCACCAGGCTGCTCGGATTGCGCAGCAGATTGTTTATATCAGCCACATATTTTTACATGAAGATTACATTTTTGAAGTGTTGGTTTTTCGCCCCGTGTTGTTCTTGTTCGCGCAGCACAATGTTCTCAGTGAGAGTTGAAGCCTGGAGGCCACCAAAACAAAGCTGACACATAAAGGGGGAATGCACTCGGTAGAGCGCATACCTCCGCCCAGCCACCCCGTTAGCCTTTCCTACTTGTACACCTTGCACGCCGCCCTCTCTTAAAGGGCCGCACACAGAAATTACACTTTATTCACCTGTTGCTTGCAACTTTCCTCTCCCATCCTGCAAATTTTATTCAAGTCTTTCGAGAACAGTTTTCCTTTTAACCGACAGAACAACTTACCGACAAGTAGGAGGATCACAGAGTGAGTAAACAGAACGCTACAAAGTGTATTTTTCCACAATGTGAAAGCAGTGTCATCTGGAGAACAGGTGAGTTGTCACACAGCAAGTGTTTATTTGCACTCAGATCTGTGGCCCAGCTGTCGCTTTCCCTCCTGCTTGGCAAAATTCACCGCGACAAAAGCCTGCAAGGTGCAACTGAGCTGTGAGAGGAAATGAGGAGTGAAGCACTCTGGATTGTTTTTGGCATTACACCCAAAGGCCTTAAGTGAAGATAATCGCAACCAAATTCTCACAGACTGGCTTCATACCTACAAAATTCGAGTATTTGCTTCTCTTCTTTGTTCAAGAAATCAGAGGTTTTTAAACTCTGACATTAAATATTCAGCTCCAAAGAAACAGAGGGGACCACCGGTCATCAACCTCTGAGTCCTCCAGTGTTGGGAAATAGGATTTAGCTGCCATATTTGGGTCCATTACTGCCGTTAGCTTTGGAGAAATGATCCAACGTTCGACAACGCCGGCCTGCGACTGCTTGAACTCTTCCGTTTCTGAACTTTTGCCCCCTCGGTGCGGCGCGGCGTGGATTAAGAAATGCCGCGAGAGGACGATAAGCTTCTTTTTTTTGTCAGAGTGCGGGCTCCCTGGTACTCCTGTAGACACAACATGAAATCAAACCTTCTTGGTGTGGCTCGGGAAGGGAACAGGGGGGGTCTCACAGCGCTCTGCGATACACATGAAGGAGCGGATCTGGAGCTGGGCAGGATTCAGCAATCAGACGGCGATATCGTTCAGAACACAGTGCAAACACACCGACAGCGACTTGGCAAAGCGTGTTACGTGTCAGCCTCAAAAACAGTGAGAGAGAAGGGAAAGGGGGGGTCGGGTGAGGGGGGGCTTCCTCAGTTTCCCGGTGAGGTTGAGTTGAACTGTGGACATCCCTCCCTCACTGAGAATGTGAGGAGCACAGTTTTTTTTTTTTTTGTCCCGTCATCACTTTACTGCAAAGAGACACAAGAACAAGACTTTGGGGGATTAAAAACAAAAAACAAAAAAAAACGACTTAAAAAAAAAGTGCGTGTCCACGTGAATGACTCTTGTGATCATTAAAAGAAGACTTCAAATGGAGCATGGTCCACCTGAGATCATGCCACAAGCATTTTGCCTCGTTTGCGATTGTCCGCGGATGCGACGATCCCGGAACGGAGACGTTTGTCCCCGGAGTAACGAGGGGACGCGGTCGGATGCTCACTGGCAGGAGGACGATCACGGGACATCTCGCTGTACTTCTGGAGCTTTTGTGCCTCCCTTCAATGTACTAATAAGATGATGTTTGTGTCGATGGCGTGACTGCACCAGTGGCGACGGCAACGAGAGGACTCCTTGCAGTGCTGATATTAATCATTAACTGTAATAATATGAGAAAAACAATATCAGTGACATCAATGATGATAACAGGGTTTTCTGCTCTCGCTCCTGTCAGGACGAGCACTTCAACCTTTGATTTTCTTTTTTCTGGTGATTTGTTTATCAACATTTTTTTCATGTTATATTTTTTAGAACCTTTTTATTTACTGCACAACTCGTCACCTTCCTCCTCTCGATCTAATGTATGCCTACTCATCTTTTTTGCTTTGTTTTCTGTTGCCATGATTAAATCATTACCAGTATGTTATCATCAGAGACATCAGTACAAAAATGTTTATAAAGATATTAAAATCTATATCTTCTTATGTCTACCGTTGCTTCCTGCGTCTCTTTATTGCAGCGTTTCAGGTTTGGAGTTGGCATGTTTGCATGTTTTCCTCGACGCGTCTTCCCTTTTCTCGAGTGGCTCTGGGCTTCAGATCTCGTTGCGGTTTAGGCTCCACATTTGGTTTGACTTTTTTATGGAAGTTAAGTTTAATCTGTTTGTTCCTTCTTATTTTCCCCCAAAAAGCTACAACGTGTGAGACTTTGTTCAGGTTGGTAAGTTGAGGTTGTTCATGTCTGCAAGAGGCAGTTACAGGTTTTCATGATCATCGCAAGTAAAAGTTTGGGAATGCAACAATGCAAAATGAGGCCAATTTGTACATCTCTTATCGTCCAATCACTGCACAGCAGACGACCTGTCAGGGTTGAATGTGGCATTTTCTCTCATTTTCTCGCACGCTCACTAAGTATCTGGTGTAATCTGTCCAGACACACCTTGCAATTGATGATTAAGTGAGACAAACTTGTTGACTTACATCTTTACAATATACATACATATTTGGACAATTTACACCTCTGTGTTGACTTACAGTTGGTACAAGAGGTTGGAGTATATCCACTTTTTCGTGCCTTTTTTCAGTGTGATTCGTTTAAACCAGAAATTGATTCTGTCAGCAAATTTAGTTTTCCCCCTCCACTTTGTTTACTCCTCTATCTTTGCTGTTCTTCGCAGTGCGTCTCGTCTGATCAAACCCTCCCGGCTGAACAAAAGCTGCCACGCACAAAAATATCCTTTTTCTTGTACACACAAGGGATTCAGCGCAGCATACAGAGTAAATATTAACCTATTGCTGAGCGTAAAACAGGTTTGTATGTAAATGGGGGCAAAAGTTGCTATGTGAAGGGAAAAAAAAAGGAAAAGTTGACATGCAGACTGTGGCACTAAACACCACTGTTCAATAAATCATTTAAAAGCAGTAAGGATATTAATGAAAGTGTCACATGGAATCTGTAGATATTCCAGGCTATTATTATTATTAATGGGCTTCAGGAACATAAATCCCATTTCCTCTCTAAATTTCTCTCACCGTGATAGAAATTGATCCACGAGTAAGTGTTCAATTTAACTTTTTTTTCTTCCCCCCTCAAAGTCTGTTGAATGATAAATGAGCGCAGAAGGAGTGGTTGTATGCATGGGCGAAAGTGCCGTGTAATTATATTTAAATTGATAGCAGGTCTGGCATCTGCTTTGACGCTCCTCTGCTCCCCACAAGCACCAGTAGGACGTCTGCCGCCTCCCAGCTCACCTTCATGTGAGAGCTCAGGAGTGAAATACTGTAAGTTTCTTCTTTTCTCCAACTCACATAAATCTGTAAAATCGTTCATTTTGCTCATTTAAATAATTTATGATCATCCAAAAACTGTAGAAATGGATTCATTAAATTGAGTAAGTGAAAGTAGACCAGATTTTTTTCATCACACATTATTTTAACACATTTTTTTCCTGTCTGTATCCACCTTCAATATCATGCCAGCTGTCAGGCTCCGATGATACATGCAGTTGAAGTATTTCAATATCTGGTTTTAATTACGCTAAATATACAGAGCGAATGTAGTTTTCTGAACTCAGAGTCAATTGGATGCATCACGATCAAGCACGAAGTCCGCGGTGGATGATTTTCTCTTTGACACGTTCGTGTTTGAAGGACTCGGATGGGATGGTAAACAGGGGGGAAAAAATGAGGCTTTGTCACATTAATTTGTAACAATTTGCTGGAGCTGATGGGGTGTGGATTTTATAATAAGCGTGTTCACATGTACGGCAACATCCATCAGCGCGGCAAGAGAAAGAAAACTGAGGCAAGTGCATCGAAGAGTCCGATGTGATCTTCAGGATTGGAGTGGAGTTTTTATCTGGAGAGATTTATGAGAGAACGTCTCCTCTCAAAGGTCAACGTTCAGGTAAACTGGCTCTCTGAGAAAAGCGCCTCAGCCCACGTAACACAACACTGGAAGTGAGATATTAAAGAAGGACTTATTTTGAGTTTGATGGCAGCAACACGTTGAACAAAAATAGGACGAAGTAACGTTTTATCGGTCACAGGTGTTGAGGCGTCGCTGAGGTGAGGAGACTAATTGCTGGAGAGTTTGCAGTCGTTTCTTCTTTGTGTCGAGCATCTCTCTTCTCTTTTTTTTAGTTTTTCTACATTTTATGATATCTTCCAAATGTTTTCCAGAGGTGAAAGGTCCAGACTGCAGGAAAACCAGCAGAGCATGCTGACTAATTAGGCTCGTTTTCCTCGAAACCTCCACGTGTTGGTACAACTTAAATTCTCAAGTTCTAACTTTTTCAGAGAAGTTTCTTCAGACCTTGACACGAAAGGAGTTAATAGTTTTCACAAGTCGTTAGATGTGGATAATAATCGGAGGAATAATATAAGATTCATTTCCCATTATTCACCTGCCTCTTGGGTTCAAAGGTTCAAGCACCGACGTCCATGCTGGGATCAAAAGTACCGGTAAGTATCTTTCACGACTTGTAGCTTTGAAAATCTCTCTATTTAAATCAGCGCTTTGCAAATTCTGAATAAAAAAACAAAAGCTTGATGTTTCCAGGTTTCTAGTTTTGTTCCATCTACTTTGTTTTTCATTTCATACAGACATGTGAGAGGAGTCGAACCTCTCGTTCAGAGCCTTTCCAGAAGATATCCGATGATCATTCAAGGTGCCGAGAGAGCTGCGCTGAGTCGCTGCTGTTTGTGTGATCAGAGTCCACCGGTTCGACGGTTCATTGTCTCGGAGACGGCTGGAGAAAGATTAAAGACGACAGCGCAAACCAACGGGGATTACCGTCTCCCCTCAACCACCTGTTAGGATGTGTCCACACTCAGGCCTCATTATTACAGCTAATTACGTCCCAGTCGGTGTTGAACACGTGAGATGCGACTAAAAGCTGCGATGAGGCAGCAGAACAGAAGCAAATGTGAGATTGTGTCACTGATTCAAGTGTTTCAATTAACTTTAACGAGGAAAAATTTTTGAAAATTTCCATATCACACAACTTTTAATGATCGCTTTTAACTGCCAAAGGCTACTTATTTCTGTTTAAACCATTCAGTAGCTTTTAAACTATTTGCAAACTTGATGATGTAGGAAAGTCATTTCCCCCCCCAAACAGCATCAGAACTTAGAAAATCACTCCAAATTAAATAAATAAAAAGAAGCTGCTAATTTTTCGGTTCTCTTTCTCGCTTCAATTTGACAAAAAACCAAAGCTTGAGTTTCTGGAGTAAGTCAGCGTCACCTTGGAACCACATGATGCGACTCCGACCGGTCATGGAAGCTGCATCTTCTGTAAACATAACACATTAATATAAACATGGCTTCAGTGATGGTTTTTCATCCACGCTGGAGCAGAGAGAATGTGTTGTGGTGCATTACAGTGGAAAAGTCACACTCCTGGAAAGACCTCATCTTGGCTCTGTATTGTGTGCACAATAGTTTCCGCCATTGCTGCGATGTTGTGACATTTCACAAGATGCTGCATTCCCAGAGACTCAGTCAGTCGTGTTATTGTGGTTAATATGGACAAATGGTGTGGATTTCTCCCATCAAAATGCACGCTGCAGCGATTACAGCAAGGCGGAGAATATCTGGAGGAAACTGATTAATGGCGATTATTAAACACAAAACACTGCGATCATTGCTGTCAAAATGAACCCGGCGATCTCCGCAGACTCATTAGGAGCACAACTTACAGCCTACTTCAGCGAAGTAGTCACTGATTAACTCAGGCAAATTATCGCAGCGTGAGAGATGTAGCGGGAGATTTCCACCTAAATGAGTGTGTTAAACCACAGCGCCGACGAAACCTAAAAATAACAGTCACACAGAGGCTGTCCCTCAAACCCCGCCGAAGAAGTCATTACTCGAGTATCACACAGAAAAAAAAAGGAAAAAAACTTCACTTTTGAGGTAATTTGGAGTCTGACGCACAGATGCTCTCCTCTGGGTTGACCCAGTTATTTGGGAGACACATCAAAGACGGGGACCTAATTGTAATTGTCTCGTCGCGAAAGGAATTCGAGGAGCGATACAGTCAGGACCCAAATTCAGCCCGGAAAATCACAAAAAACAGGTAGGACGCTGACAGCCGGCGTTTGAAGCCGCAGCCAAAAAAAGAAAGAAAAACACGCTGCCGCGTAATTAGGTGACGGGATGAGAAGAGAATAAGTCCTAAAATGTGGAATCATTAAGAAAAATGAGAGGAGCCGCAGATGAGAAAGCGAGAAGGCTGCAGCACATCAGTAATTGAGCGGTTAAAGGGGGGGGGGGGGGGGGGGGGGGGGGGT
>JAUESE010000020.1:18174142-18192371 GCA_032274725.1 Malacoctenus triangulatus
GTGTCGCAAACGAGCTCAAAATGTGGTTTTTAATGGTCGGACGTGATTAAAGAAGTGGATCAAATCGATTCGAGGGTGTGGGATTAAATAACTGTTTGGATGTGCTGACAAATTACTGCTCTCGTAATCAAAGTTAGCCAACCAAGCAGAAGGTGAAATTACTACGAAGTTGGCTGAATCATTGCGAATATTAATTACCCAGAATGCAGCAGCGCTCCAACTGGACCGTCACCACTCCGACAGAGCCAAGTGGAGTGACATCACAGCATCAGCTCCAAATCGAAACCTGATCGATCATCGATCGCCAGAAACAAAACACCTGATGTGATGTGACGGGACGGCCCGATAAAATGAAGTTCCAACTCATCATAAAAGCTCAACAAAGATGAGAATGATACGGAGAATAGAAAGTACACAGTAGTGAGATTACCAGTTACTACAGATAAAAAGGAGAGTCAATTTTCTCGCAGAAGGAAATTAATCTTCACAGCAGCGATGAGTTGAAACAAATTAGGCAAATTTTCCTGCAAAGTGATTCATTAGTCTTTTAAATCTACATAGATGAAAGAGAAACTGAATATTTTCTCTGATAATAATTTCAATTATGAATTGCAGTTTGTCACGTGTTTGTTTGGTGCTTAGAAATTATGACTCCAGCATCGAAAGTAGAAACTACTTATTAGCAAATCAGACATTGGGGTTCTGTTGCGAAAAAATAAAAGCCAGATAACTGGATCGATAGGACGAAAAACTGCTTGTAGGAACGATAAAAGATTTAAATATGTAAAGTTTATATGCAAAGGAGACAAGATGATAAATGGATATTCAGATAATTAGTTTCAAGGCTTCAGATGCAGAACTTTGTCAAACAAATCTCAAAAGTACTTTAGTTTGTAAGACAAAAGTTCGTTAAATTGAAATACTTTTTACTAATTTGTCTTAAGAGAGAAAAGAGAAATAGAGCATCAGGTGGGAAATGTATCAGTATTTATTAAGTTACAAGGAAAAGTTCAGCTATCAGATGGTTTCACTGAAAGAAAGAAGCGAACGGTGTTTCCACTTGTATGTTTGTACATCAAATATTGAGTCAGAGCTGCTAATTGAGGATATTTAGCAAAGCAAAAGAGACTGAAAATAGGATGAAATCTTTCGTCTGGCTCTGCTCAGTGGTTGTGAAATCTGCCTCCCAGCACCTCCAAATGTGACTAATTAGCACATGATGTGGATGATGTTTGTTTGTTCAGCTCAAAAAACAAAAAGTTAAGAAAGACAAATATATAAAAGTTTAGAAATCGCTATTGGCAATTGTTGTTTTTTTTTTCTTCAGAATTTTTGTACAAAATTATTCAACATGAAATTGTCCTCTTGATGCTGCACAGATTTTATTTGTTGTATTTAATTTTTCCTGACAGAATGGTCGAAGTCAACATAAATACAGAAGCAGCCTTCAGTTAATCACACTGTGGTCTTTCTTCACTCAGGATTACTTCGACATGAGCAGCTTCCTCCTTGAGCTCCTTCTCCGTCATACGATTCGGGGGGGTTCATCCATGAATACATCTCCAAGTTTTTAATTTGAATAAAACTCAGCTCTGGCCTTCTGACAAAGTGGCGGTGGCTCTCTCACCACGGGGTACAAAGAGAATGAAATATGCTGATGTTGTAGTGATTTTGTCACTCACCTTGAGGCGAGAAAGTGACAGACTCTCCCTAAACTCACTTAATCCTCCCAGCTTCTCTCTCTCTCTCTTTCTCTCTCTCTCTCTCTCTCTCTCTCTCTCTCTCTCTCTCTCTCTCCAGTACAGAGGAATAACAGGGACTTAGTGCAGCCGTCAGGACGCTCCCCTGTGCGTCGGCGCTGCTCTGTTTCATATTCAATGAAGGGTGTCAGTTGCAGCTGATGGGCCTGATCACCGGGCCAGCAGCAGCAGCAGCAGCGTCTAATTATCATGTCATATCCTGCACACGCTGAATACAGAGCTGGCAACACTCCCAAAGCCACAACTTTGAAGCTGTGTACTGATTATGCACAACAATGGAACAGGGGTTGATAATCAAACGCTGTTTTGTTTCTTTATCTCTCCCTTTTTAAATGCCTTTTTCCGATTGAAATAGCTTCAAGGATTACAGCAAAATACAACATCAACACTGATGATCGAGATAAATTGAACCAAACGGCTTTCAGTGCATCAGACCAGACTCATTTCTCTGAATATTTACTGAGCGAGAAAAGGTCCGGGCAGACTGAACCTCTGCGTCTGAAGAGGGTTTTTTTCTTTCTTTCATTCTTTCTTTCTGTCTTTCTTCGCTGCATTTCCTGGATTACATGTCCCGCTCCAGCAACAAAAGGCAACACAAGTGTGTCCCTCTCACATTCAGAAAGCTCCCACTCAGTGGGAAGCTGCAGGAGAGGGGGGGGGGCATCCGAGGTGGAGTTCAGGCTCGTCTGGCTGCCTGCGCCGCGCGCTCCTGCCCCGCAGCGCAGGCATCACGCAGATAAACACACACCCACACCGGCACGCCGCGCTGCACATCACAACAGCACAAACATGCACTTTATAACATGTGACGCTCTCTCCTTCGCCCTTTTTTTTTCTCTTCTCTCCCCCTGCAAGACGCATGCACGCGTACACCAGCGCACATGGGTGTACCGGCGCGCTTGTGTGGCTTCCAAGTAGGTTTGCGCCACCCACACGAGCGGCAGGCCCCAGCTGTGTTTACACAAAACAAACCCTGCTGCTGAACTCACGGTGGCCAAGTGCCAAACTTCTGCAACACACCCCAATTCATACACAACATGTGTGATATTTCAAAGCCCACTTGTGCTGCGGTTAATATGCATGAAATTAACATTCCTGCAATAACAGATTTCACAGTGAACCGTGACTTCAAAAACAGAAAAACAAAAATGCATATTAATTATGGATAGATATTGAATTTATGTGTGACACATTGTTTTGTTGGACAATGGTTGTTCACTGTTGTGTTTATCATGAATAAACTGCAGGATACGGGAGTTATTTTTCTCTACTTTCTCTCATGACTTTTTCCAAATCAGACCGTTGCATCAGTCCAATAAGGAGGTAAAAGAGAGTTCAAATTTAACAAATGAATCCTTTTTTGATTTGCTAGAAACCTAAATGCAGCTCGACCCGAAGCTGGGAACCATTAAGTCAGGCTGCGTCATAGAGTCCGTCCCCCTCTGCCCCCGCCTCCCTCAGCAACGACCCCCACCTGTACCACGCCGTCTCCACCGTGATGCATCTGTCACTGGCTCTGACCTTGCTCGTCCGGCATCGCCTCATGGAGCTCCCTCGGCCAATCCAGTGGCTGCTAATATTTAACCCGTCGGTGCCCGACTCCAACTCGACTGTCCTAATTTTCCTGTGAGCACGTCATGCGTTTGGAGTCCTGACGTCACCCGTGACATCCAGAAGCGACTGTTTATCCGAGCGCTCTGTGTTGCTTTGGGTTCTGTTTACAAGCAGACTGAAACTTTGGAGTCAACCTTTGATAAAGTCCTCCACAAACCATCACAGCTGTCATCTGAAATGACAAACGAGCACTTTGTTAACTGACACTTGTAGCACATTGACATTTGTCAGTCTGTGAATCTGCCACAGCTGCTAAAGAATGATCATTTTGACTGTGGTTAATGTCAGTCAAATGTTCAGGCTGCATGCAGTTAAAATCTCATATCAAAGGCGAATATTCCTGTTAGTTTTGAAATGTGTCAGACTGGAGCGGTGATGACAGGCTGAACAAAGTGGAACCAGTTTTTTTTTCTTAACAAAATACACAGATTTCTACTAAACAAAGAATATGAAAGACAAAATACTCGTCTGTGATCCACTGCATCGAGCTTACAACTCATTCGCTTTTTCTCTGACAGAACTTCAATACTGTTTGGGTTGCAGCATCGCATCCAATGCGGGGAGCAAAATGATGGTAAAAGCAGGAAAGACGTCACTTTGTTCGCATCATCTCAGGCACCGCTGCGTCCGGCATCGGGGGGACGGATCTGCATTGATTTTGTGGCAAGCCAGTCAGGCTCGGCTTTAATTGGCGCTGCGCATTTGCAGTTCTCCGAGTTAATTGCACGGGGCCGTGGCAGCTGGACATGAGCTGCTGGGGCCGCGCTGACACGGTGCCTGGTGGTTTCTGCCCCGCTGTACAGTCACTCGCCACCTTCGTAAAGATAATCAGACGATCTCAGAGGAGGAACCCTTTTTCTTTTTTCTTCTTCTCGTGTCTTCTGAAGTGACGAAACTAGAACACAAACATCAACCAGGGAGGTCAGTGGTCAACGGCTGAAGTGTGAAGTCCCAGGAAAGTCTGTTGCACACGATAATAATTCAGCTGATCTGACTTAATTAAAATAATTGGTCGATCCAGGAACACCAGTGATCTCATGTACACTGTTTGTTAACCTTGCCATTTATGTTAGAGATCGCTGGTCGAGACTTCAGGCCACTGCTCGTTCTGCCCTTTCATAACTATCACCACCAATGCGGGCCCTCGAGCAAGGCACGAAATTCGTGGTTTCAAACTCAAACCCCAAATTTAAATTCTAGTGGGCCTCACTACTTGCTGCCACACTGCCTTTGCTCGTAGCATTGCAGCTAGCTTTGCTAGTCTTTTGTTTGATAGTGTTGCTGCCATCTGCTGTTCAGTTGTGGGTCCTACAGTTTAAGTAAAGACTCCCATTTGACTTAAATGTTAAGATTTAATTACAGAAGTTCATTGTGATTTATACATTGTTCTGGGAGCATCTAAGACTCTCTGGTGGGTTACATGAGGCCCGCGTGATTCACGTTTGACACCGCTCCTTAAACAAAGTAACTTGACTTCAGTTGCATGATATCATGAAGTGTTTGTATTGTTTGTCCTCTCAATTTTCCCTTTCATCAATCAATCTTCGCTGCACCACACAAAAATGTATTTCAGAGGCCATCTCATCGGAGAGCAAGAGAGATTTGCCGTTTTGAGTTTTTTGCTGCAAGAGGCCAAACAGAAAAACACGCACAGAACAATCGACAGAGAAGTGTCAGTGACAGGTGTAATAAATGGAGAGATGGACGAGGAGATAAAAAGAGCGAGGAAAATGAAAAATGGTCAGAATTCCTCTCTCATTGTATTTTAATGGGAAGGAATGGTACGCTATCTTTGTAATAATGTCTGTTGAGTGTCCTATAAAAATGTAAAAATGTACCCAGCAGAGTCTTTTGCTGTCTCCCTGGGGGTCTGAGCTGGAAAATCAAGCTCTCGCGTCACATCCCCACAGCACTGACAGCAAACGGTGAGGCTGTGTTGAGAGTGCCACTCTGTCACAGGGGACTAGTGGTACCGCTACTCATGTCAGCGTGCCGTTTTCTCCTCACAGCTAAAAATAAGATGTTAAACTCTGAAAAATGGAAGAAGAAGAAGAAGAAGAAGAAAGAAAAAAAAACGGCCTCCCATCTCACTTGGTTCACTAAGTTATTGCAACCGGGAGACACTGAGAGATGCTATCTACCCCCCATCAGCCTCGGCGCAACTCTTCTCCATCCAACAAAAGCCAGGGAGGCAATCGAGAGAGTTTTAGATAAAAGGAGATGGACTGTGAAATTATCTGGAATTATCACCACACGAGAGCTTCATGACTCATAAGTCGTACACAGACGATACATCCTTCTGAGCGTCTGATCAAAGAATTCAGAGCGTTTCACATCAGCAGTGAGGCCAAAAACACACAGAAATCCTCCTGAACGCACAAAGAAAACAACTCGTGCTCTCTTTAGTCAGTTACAAAATGTTTCCAGGTCCACGACAGCCTCTTGATTTCAAGTTTTTACTCTTTGAAGCTAACTGTTGCCGTGGCACAAAGTGACAAGTGGGCTGCCGTTCGATGCACTTTGCTCCATCAGGACTGTTGCAGGAACGGGCAACAATGGGAAAAGAAAAAAAGCAGCCCACCTCCGCTGCTCCTCGTCCGTCCTTCCTTCTCCTCTGTCCTCTGCTGCGCCATCACAGTCAATTAAATTCAAACTTGTCAGATCAAACAGACTCCGTCCGCCTCCCCCCCCCCCCCTCCCTCCCTCCCTCCCTCTCTCACACAAATAACAGCCCCCCCACAAGGACACAAGAGAGGCGATGCCTTTAAATCACGGCGAGGAGAAGAAAGCTGGCATTTATGGACAAGTGTCTGTTCCGTCCAGACATGCCGTGACGCACATGCTCTCTGTCCAGGTCGCTCAATTTCCAACATGTTTTTATGAAAAGTCTTTGATCCGCTCTGATGGGTGCTGGACATGACTCAGCATTTATTGTGCACCCACACAAGTGTAGGCACACAAAGTCCTGCACATACAAAGGTGGGAATGTACTGATGCTTTCAATGTTGATAACACAAGTGCACTTTGCTATTGTGGCACCTTTAGTGTTCTATGTGTACTTTCTTCTCTGTCTTCAGGTCTGCACGATGTCTCAGAGTTGCTCTCTGGGCTCTCTTGTGAGAACATCTCAGATGAAGGTTTGACCCCCAAATCAATCTCTCAACAGCCCAACTTACACTTGAGCAAGGCACTCAAACCAAAGCATGAGTAGCAAGACAAGAGTCCATCGTGGAACCTTCTCTCCTGATAGAAGAAAGATGCTCAACGACCACACTGCAGAAGCAGGTTAACTCTTGCCGATGCTTGTCTGGTTTTTATGCTAAGCGACTGTGTCAGAGAGATAAACTCTGCATACATTGTTCTGGAACTGACCTTGATGCAGCTGCGGCTCAGTTGGTAGAGCTAGTTGTCTTCCAGGCTCAACGTCGGTGATCCTTTTCCCCTCGTCACACTTTAAACACGCCAACGAGTCCTTTGGCAACACACTGAGCAGCAAGTTGCTCTCAGTGGTGTGTGGATGAATGGGTGAATGTAAAACGGTTTAATGGCAAATCCAAGTAGATCGAAGTCTATTTAGTACATACAGGAGCCTTTGCTGCACAATGAGCACTGCATCTACCAAAAGGTAAAGATTGTGCGACTTTCTGTGCAGTTCAATAAAGCCTCGCAGGCCATGTCCTTCTTTTTTCTCTGGCAGTACACGATGTGCTCTCTGTATTATAAAAAAAAAAAAAAAAAAAAAAAGCTCTTTTTTTTGGCCCGAGAACAGATCAAACTGTTCTTTTTCTCGACCAGAAAAAGATTAGAGGTCAATCTACTCAGAGTCATTTATCACATAAGAATTCAAATTACAACAATGATTTATTTCTTTCATTACGGCGCCCACAAAACGTGTGAATGAAAGTTCTATGCAATAGTTTTTAAATACATTTCATGAATCATATTTCAATTTGATGGCAGCAAGTAATACCTCTCGCAAAAGTTGGGACGGGGCCTTGACTATAGTTGTGTGGCATCCCCTGTTATAACAGTCTGTAAACATCTGGCAGAGGAGAACCAAACAGCTGGAGCTGTAGGAAAGACACAATGCCTCAGTCTGATTGTAGAAAAGCTAAAGTTTTGGATCTATTTTAGTTTAATAGTTTTTGTAACATGTTCCTCTTGACGTTATGTGTCCACACCAAAAGTAATGATACATATAGGTTTTCTATATAATGGTGGTTGGTGTTACCAATGAACAGAACGATGAGTCTCGTTCTGAAGCTGTTCCAGTCCATATTACAGCCCTTGACTCAATTTTAGATGTTGCTAGTTGAAAATCAACCTCTAACTGTGATATGGTGGAACGTTTCCCCTTTATTTATCAGATTCTTTTTTTACAATTTCATTCTATTTTCCTTGTCGTCCAGGCCTTTCGTAAGGTAGGTTATTATTTTCTAATCGCTGAATACAAAGATTCATCCGTTATCTTGTCACGGCTGGTAGATGAGATCAGTCAACAGTGAGGAATTTAATAAAAGTGTGATTGCTTCAAGTGTTTCTGCCAGGAAAAAAAAAAGCATTTGATATCCTTTGTTATTCTGATAAATCACGTTCTGTGACTTAAACTCTTAAAGTGCCTCTGCCCGGCTTTTTTGAGTTACCAAATTAAATGTCAAAACAGGTGAGAGGTAAACAAAGAGTTTGCAGCTTTAGAAACGGGTATTAGGAATCGTGAATGACCGAAGGAAATCAATATAGTTTTCAGAAGATGCAATTCATGTTGTGCTTAGGAAGAAAAATCCTTTTTTTTGCCGATTTGATTCTGTTGCTGATCAAGAGCAAAGAATGCCAAAAAAATTGTCAAAAAGCTGTCAGTCATTGTAACAATCTGCTAATTAAATCTTGTCCAATATAGATAATAAACACACACAAACCTGGAGTTTGATTTGAAGTCGTCTCAACCTAAAACTCACAGTTACCCACAAAATAAAGATTATCCTTGCCGCTTTTCCTCTTCACTGGGATGTCAAATTTAACAGCATGACCACATTTAGGACCCTGCATCAGTGACACACTTACGCTCACACACTCTGACCAGGGTGATATCAAGGACCTCTTTACTTCAGAGTCACATTCTGACCCTTTTTCCTGACAGATCAGGTCAAATGTCAGTCCACACCCGTACGAAGCACTGAGCATTTTGTCAGCATATGTCACAAATACGTACATTGGACATGACAGAGACCTCCAACCCAATGATAAGAGGTTTTCCTCTGCCACTCAATAACCCGAATGTCGCACATTTAGAATGTATGGGGTCAGAAGGGCAACAATTGTGCAGACTACGGTGTAAACTGTAATGAGAAAAACTCCCCTTAAATGATAAGAAAGGTCTGCAGAAACTCTTGAAGCGCTCGGCACTAAGTTGTAGCTGTCGTGTTCCTGCTGCTTTCTCTCTTAGTAAAGGCACCAGTGTGTAAACAGTGAGCTCTCTGTATTCCCCTTATAATACAGTGAGAGTCTTCAGTGGTCCTCACGGGCCTTTCAGAGGAACGCCATCAATGTGAGGAGCCCCTCCTCCACCTCCTTCGCGGACTCTTGATAATAGAAATACAAGGATTACCATTTTCCCGTCTGCGATGGGGAACTGAATCGGAAAACCTACAAAAACATCCTCCGCTGTGACAGAAAACAAAGCGTCTGATGTGTTCAACGGGAGCTTGTTTTTTGTTTTTTTTTAAGCTTCACCAACTCGGCCGTCCGTGTTTTTAATATTGGGAAGTGCTTCCTTTGTGGTTGTGAATGTGACCACAATGTGGTTTTAGGCACAGCGGCAAAACAGCCTTTTAGTTTTTTGTGAGACTCCATTAGTGCGACACTTTGGCTCCAGAGCTCACAACACGGTTACTTAGGTTTGTTGACAATAGTGGGAGTCGGTGGGGGGTGGGGGGGTGAAGGGGGTGGGGGGCTGCAACTTAAAGAAGCAGAATCAGAACTCACTGTCAGAATGATGGTGCTTGTTTTGTCGCTCTTGTGGCTTACAGCAGACAAATCAACACAGCTCCTTCGTCACACCACTTCCAAAATTTAGCAGGATAAAGAGGGACAAAAGGTTTGATCCGAGCCCGGGAAGCACCCAGACAGGTCACCAGTCCATCTCAGGGTAAACACGGAGAAACACACAATCACAATCGCACGCAGGGACAAATTAAAGTCACCATTCGTCCTCAAATGCATGTTTATGGGGGAAACTTGAGTTGGGAGAACATGCAAACCCTGCACAAAGGGGTCTGCACCCTGCGAGAATCCAGGCCCCTCAAAACTTCCCCGACTTCCCACATTAACTGCATTTACATGTTCTGTTCAGGATCAGAATTACTGTCTTACATCTGAGCACACAGGCTGCTCCTGTACCTCTCTGCATTCATGCAGTCGCCATCAGCAGAAACATCATCAGCCACAGTCTGGCTGCCAGTTCACCGCTGAGCCCTGTCTGACGGAGGAGGCAGCGCTGCTCTGGGTCCTAAGTTGTTCCTCTTTTTTTCCCTCCACACGTTCCTCTTTGCATCATTTTGATAGAGGTTGATTTCTGTTGCATCACCTCATAGATCTTTGTTCCAGAAGTCAGACTGATTTTTTTTTTGTATGTTTCTGTGAGCTGCAACTTGGTCTGTCTGTTTTTGAGGCTTACCAGGGGGTTGCATTTTATCGCCAGCCCTCTGAGGCTGTGCGGCTACATCCTGGAGAGCACTGTTGGCTCGGTGTGCAATCATGGGGGATTTTTTTTTGGCACCGTGCAAATGATTTTTTATGGCTCTCCACAGGACTTTGACTTGTTTATTTACCAGGGTATTCCCTGTTTACTGAGAAGGCTTCTTAAGCTTTTTCCCCATTCGATTAACTTTTATTGTCATTTGAAATGGTCACTCTCCAATAAAAACAAGCGTTAATTGTCCTTGTTTATTGCAGTTTTACAGGATACCAGTTTGAATTTGTGCCTTTGCCTCTGAGTGAGTTTCAACGGAACAACAATAATTTGGTGTGAAAATGTCAATCAGTCCACCAAGTTTGTCGATGCAGCACACTTTTCATACACAAGAATGTAACACACACACACGCACGGGTGCACGCACACACACACACACCCACACAGAAACAAAGGAAAGTGCCTGTTTCACGTGATGTTGACGGCTCTTCCAAAAGTGCACACAAACATTTGCTCACAAAAAGCCAGAAAAGAATGCCACAAAGTAATCAATGTCTGCGAAATTGTGGAGCAGCTTTGGCAGCGTCTTCCTAATCCTGTGGATAAATGATTTTGGTTAATGAGGGAACATTTACAGTAACAATACAGATGCAGCCAAGCCAATCCAGGCGCCGGGCGGCTGCCAATAAACACAGGCTGGCGCTCAGAAGCTCATTGATCAGCCGAGTTGGTCAAGAACAACTCTGTGAGCGCTTCACGAGGCGGCCTTTTATGTCGCCATTTTTCCAATCAGAGAGAAAGCAGTAAAAAAAACGGAGGTGGCATTAGAGGAGTCACCTTGCAGGTGAGCGAGGATTACAGAGCACTTTGGGGTTGTAAAGTGAAATTAAAGGCCTTGGTGGTATAAAACGTCCAAAAGGCGACACGGTGTTTAAAAACAACAGCGACCTACCGGGATCTTATCCAACCAGCCGTGTTTCTTGAACGACCTCACAGTGGGCACATCTCTCCATTCAAACCTAACGACCCAAAATATATCTTAACCCAATAACTCCACTTCACCCCAACGTCCGCTGGAAAAAAAAACAACAAATCAAAATCAGTTTTCACTGAGTCAATAATTTGTGGAGCAGAAACTGTGGGGACTGAAGTCTCCATGATTTATCAGCCAGTCTGTTCTGTCTGCCTGCTGCTGATGACGACACGCTCAACGTGCATGAACAATTATGTCCGCACATCGTCCCATCAGCCCCCCCCCCCAAGAAATAAAACTCCCCCCACATGTTAAATGTAATTGCGAGCCACTTTAAATGCTTCATGCTTCTCTATTAACTGTCACAGCTACATCGAGCGCGAGATGCACTTCTCTGACAAAAATGTGATGGGAAATGATTTTTACCATCGCTACACATGTTGACATTTGTCATTAAGCCCATATTACCATCGCGAATGCAAAAATCCATTAGCATTTCTCTCTCAATGAGCAGCATCACAGCATTACGACGGCAGGTTTACTTCTCGATTAATTTGTTCCTTACAGCTGGCGTGGCAATAAGTAAAGCTGAGGGCATTTAATTGAAACTGTGTCCAACTCTTTCCATGCATACTTGCTGGTTTATTGTATTTCACCCTCGCTGCATTTCTGTTTTGGCCATTTCGATGTGAGATACCAGAGGTAATGAACACTGGATTCTTTTTCTTTTCTTACGTAAGCATGAAGCACCTATAGAAGGAATTATAGCGCAAGTGCCTTTGTGTTTCCGACACAGTAAACATTCCTCTGGCCTGCCACAAAGATGTTGTATGTACGCGACTGAATTGCTTTATTTTTGAGAATAATTGAGATGATGGGCTGCAGCACCGTTAGTGGACTGCTGGATTTGACCCGCCCGACCTCTGCTGCTGTATGATTGGCCGTCCACTGAATGAGGCGGGTTGTATAAACTCTGGATGACATGTCGGCCAGCAGAGGGAAACGGTAGCCTGTCAGTGCATCTCCTAACCAGCCACACTCGGTCTCAAACCAGCATTACTAGCAACTCATTACTCATCTTTCAGAGTAATGACGTTGTGTTGTTTTTTGATAGTTTTACCTCATGATAGTGTTCTTGTTTGATTGTATTCTTCCAGATAATTACATTTATTTGCATTTATTTTAATTGCTGTGAAATCACGCATGACTCATGCTCACTTAGTGTGGACACGCCCATCGCTAACTTCAGCTGAATATTATTTAATTACTACATCACTGTGCAACATGCACGTTTTTGACTGTAACTTTCTTCAATAGTTCAGTGTAGATTGGTTGACCAGCAATTGTTCTTTGTTTATATCATGTACACAAGACACACAAATCTAATTTCCAGTGAGATGAGTTAAAATACACGTGAAGCCTTTGTATGACTGGTTGAATTTGTGGCCCAATAATAATAATTGGCACTGCTTGCCTGACCCTGCTGTCAAATTGTCTCCACTTTGGCCTCTTTGGCCACTAGGCCATGTGGATATATGAAAAAAAAACCTTCACCATCAGCGCAGAGAGCCATCATTAAGGGTTAGACAAGCTGACACATAAGTCGGTATTTGTAAGGCCTTCCTGAAAGCCACGTGTGCTTCTCAATGTCCTGGAAGGAGCAATATCAGCCGCAAAAGGCGACAGCTCTTTATCACTTAGAGGTGCAGCAGCTGAGCATTTTTAGTGCAAGTAGCAGATTTACTTCTTCTCAGACTTTACCTGCGAAGCCTTTCAGCCTTGAAATAAATTGTTTGTTTTCTTGCTCCTCATGGAAAGTGTAAGATTTGATTTTTCAAGCCCGTGCTTCGTGGTGGTATTTTGTTTAACCGCAACACATCAAATATCAAAAGCTTGTTTTTTTTCTTACTTGAAAATCTCTTAATCATTTTGTCCATTTGCTTTTTTCATAAATGAAAGATCACCGAAACATTTGACGACCTCCCAGAAATTTTCTTCAGTGACGACTCTTTCTGCTCATCTTTTTTTTCGCCGTGTGCAGAGGGTCAGTTCAGAACATTTTCCCAATTACACATTTTGGTGTCGTGGTCGTGCCGTACAAACTGAATTTCTTTTATTTTGTAGGTTTCATGATATTGAAAGCTCAGACTAATTCGTTCCTCTTGAATAATGGGGGTGGATGGTGTGTCTGTCTGTGGCGCTCAAAGAAAAAAAAGGTAGTAATAACTAAATTCAGCTGCAGTGTGTCGGTCCAAAGATATGCCGTCTGGGGTTTTGTAGTTAATACGAATCTGACAGTGAAGTGTTTTATTTTAAACTGTCTCCTTCACATAAAAACTGTCGATAAAAGAACCTGTGACGGTTATCCACCATCCAACTTCAAAAGCATCGATTACTTTTTGATCTTAGGCTAAACAATGTTTTTTATTGTCGGCTGTTTTTTGTTTGTTTTTTTATAACAATGCAACTGTGCTGTAAAACGGGGTCGTGGGACCAAAGGAGTCGTTTTTGACAACCCACCAAACAAAATCAATCATAAGCCTGCGGTTCAGAAACTGTCCTCACTAAGTCAGAGGGGCTTGATTGAAAACACAGGACTTAGAGTTCTCATTAGTACAAATACAAAGTGGGAAGAGTTTAAATTTCCATTACACGCACCGCTAACAGGCCAAAGTTAAACATGACGCTGTTTAGAAGGCCGGCGATATCATCTGCACCTAAATTAATTCGCATATTCCCTATAGCCCCGATTTGCACATTTAAATGACTTCTTTTCCATGGCAACAGCCGCCAAGACCTTCATGTATTGTGCTATTTAGAGCCGTGTGCCACTCCGAATGACCCACAGAACAAGATCACTCAGAAGCAAAGTTAAAAAGTACATCCTCCAGACAAAAGAGGAAAAAAACTTGACTCAGATTATGCAATAAATCAAGGTTATTTTATAGTATGAATCTCAAAATCATCGTGTGAATAATGATAATCATTCACAAAATGCTGCAAGAATTTTTCCTTTGACAAGTTTTACTTTTGTTCCGTCACACACGATTTAATTCACCACAACTCACCACAACTTCAAACGCTGTTACGGTGTTGTCACTCACCATCTTTCATATTCTTTAAGTAACATTGAAGTTCATTCAATGCCGTTTTTATCAGCCACGTTTAAGAGTAGGAAGTTGGAAAGCATCCCTCATGTCTTCAATAGAATCTGGTCTAAATTAAGGTAACTGTTTGTCCTCCTGGTTACACTGTTCTGTCTCTCCGTCACTTTATCTTCACAGCTTGATTTTTTCGTGCTGCAAAAACCCAAAAAGTTGAAGAAGGGAAAGTCCCAGTGACACACAAAGGCTCCGTACGACTCCCTTTATTATCATTCCTGACTGAAATATTGCCATCTCTCTCCATCCCTTCAGCGTTAACTTCTGTTCTTCACTGTTTATTCACAACAGAAGCTAAAAAAAAAAACAGGAAGTCTCAAAGCGTCCCTCGTGATTGCAGTGCAGCTCGTGGTGATACCAGATCCCGGGCTTATTTCTTTATCAGGATAAGTCAGGGTATACAACACGGCAGGGGGACAATAGCAGGCCCTCTGTTTTTACACGCAGCACAGAGCCCAGTCTTAAGGGGTTGTTGTTGATTCCAGAACTGACAGGCATGAAAGAAGGGATTTAGATGTTGACCCAAACGTCTCCCCACCTGGCTTTGAAGCTTGTGAGCAAGGCCCCGTATCACTCTGTCCCACCACCTTGCATTCTGCTGCAAAGCTTCCAGCGCAGCCCGCAGTCAGTCGGAGTCGTATCCACAAGTTCAAATGCGACATATTTTTCTTCCACTTATCCACTCTTGTTACGCTTCCTGTGTGGTTCAATGGTGATGGGATAAACAGTTCAAATGCTGCACACACACACACACACACCCACCCACACACAAACCAACACCCACTCAGAGACACATGAGGAAATTCCCCCTGGCAGATACCTCGCCTGAAAAACTTCAAACACCAGTCAAAAGGATGTTGGTCACTGCTTGGCCAGATTACGTCTGTAATTAGGCTAAAACAATGGCTGCTTCATGATTCGATTTTGCGCACCCACCATGTTTGTAGACGAGATTGACTCAATCCGGGAAGGAGCGTCCGATGAGCACGAAGACACTTTCAGAGTAAACTCAGGACTGCTGATTTAGATGGATGGCGTGAGAGGAGCCCCCCAACCAGGATGACCCCTCCCCGGGACATCGGCGAGGAGTTGCAGCAATAGCTGACGGGGATCTACAACCTGCTGCCTCTGCTACCTCTGCCTGGTTGATCAGGTTTAGGTCGGTGTAAAAAAGAAAAACAGTGGTGGAGGTCAAGCAAGGACACATAACCACATAACAGCAAAACAAGGGATTGTTTTGTTTTTGACTTCATGGGCACTTTTACTTTTTGGAGTCTCTTCGCTCTGCACAGCCAACTGTGTCCTTTGGACAATAAAAATGTCCTTCATAAAGATCGCCATCGACTATTTTTCTTCCTTTATTTTTTGGTAAAATAAAGAGGTGCTAGTTGAGGCTACTACTGGCTTAAGGAGACATCCCCACCCACACAGCAGTGTTATCTTACCCACTACAGACATGGATTGCCTGAAGCCTCTCAGAAGACACACAGTTGGCATGGACTTTCTGGTTTAATTATAGCTCTTCAGAGTAATACTGCACATTACCTTCATTTTCCCTCATTAATGATTGTCATAAAGCATCCCTTGGCTTCTCTCTCTTACCCATCCTTTCAGTTTGTCGATTTTTATTAGTCAAACGTGTGCCACAACGGCTGGTAAGTAACGATGTGAAATGATAGCTGCGGGGTACCTGCTGAGTTAAAGCCACGCAGTTGGCAGGACAGCAGCTGAAGCACCTCGACAGCTGAGGAGTGTGTACGAGGAGGGAAGTCGTCTCTTTTTCCTTGGACGGGATGATAATGTGGGACTCTGTCGTAGGAAGAACAGAACCTAATTTAAAAAGTCACACACGAGAGGGGGGGAAAAAAAAACCCACAGAGGAGTCACAACATTTCCAGCTCTGCCTCGTGTTGGTGTGACGGCGTTGCTCAAAGTGACGCGCTAAGCCTCCGACCAGAAAGCTGACAGCACTGGATGTGACACGTAACCGTTCTTTTACTGTCTCCTGTAACCTCGACAGCTGAGTGATCGTCGGATCAGACAGAGAATAGATTTCCCACAGATCTCTAATCCACACAAACATAAATCCTCTGCGAGACAATGCGTTTCTACAGAAGCTATTTAAATGAGATTGTGGCAAGAAGGCGAAAAACACTGAGTTTTTTTTTTCTCTCAAAACTCGAAGAAAAAGTGATTTCAAGAGGATTTTCCTATTTTTTTTTCATTTAATTTGAGCCTTCGTTCTTCAGCAGCGTTGCTATTCTTTCCCCATCGCAGCGCACACGACTGACTAAAACGGCTTCTCCCGCTTTAGCTTTGTCTTCAAGGGGTCTGTAAAAAGATGTCAAAATATCATCTCCAGCAGGAAGTGTGTAAAGCTGCCTGTGCAGGCACTCTGTCAGCTCCTGAGACAGCACAGTCGCTCCCCCTGACTCCCCCCTTTTTTTCATCTTATTCCAAGAACCGGCGAAGCTGCCGCTGACAAGTGAGTAAGTAAATAAGCCAATTGCTTTTCAGGTCGGTAGGCGAGGGGCAACTACAAGAGGGTTTGTGTAAACGGCTGGCTGTGGAGAAGTGGGAGAAAAATTTACTCTGTCACTACAGTGCATCACCCGGAGCACCGGGAGGCCCGGACCACTGAGACACATTGTAGCAGGGCCTGAGGCAACAGTGTCCCCTCCAGGGACCCGCTCGGCTCGGCCTTGTTGACATGGAGATATAATGTGTATCCTGGGGAGTATCAGAGGAGCCAGCTCAGTTCACCCAACAAGACTCTGGCATAAATTCAAATAAACATGTTTGACTGCATAAATTCCACTTGGACCCCGTTTCACCGAGGCCATAATGTGCAGACACTCAGCGAAAGAAAGATGCCGAGGAGTAACAGAGGATCACAATGTAAAAGTGAAAAAGGAGAGTGCTAAAAGTGAATCTCCACACTGAGCAAAGCCGTAAAAATAGAAGCCGTGCGCAGCGTACTGCAGATGAAAAATGAAGCACGGGGAGAGCGGGGTGGGGGGGGTGGGGGCAGTCAGTAGGTTTGAATTAACCAGGGAAGCCTGAGTACAGCCGCACCGTCTTCCAGGCAAACGCACGAGTGCGTAAACGGACACGGCAGAGGTCGCGTTCAAACCTGAAGGAGAACGCCACCAGCGTTTTCTCCACAATTAAAGCTTCAATTTATGGGATAGCGAGCATTGGAGAGAAGGGAGGAGGGAGAGGAGGTGAGGGGAGGGGGAGAAGAAAAAAAGGAGGCGCAGAAGCTGCATAAGCAGGTCCAAGTTATATAACAAAAATGCCCGTCCAAATCTTTCTCCAGAGGGACTATAAAGAAGTGTCTGCATACTGGCTGAAAGGGACAGAAAAGTGGTGCAAAAATGGCCGAATAAAGGAAACGGAGAGCTGTATCGATAAAGCGCTGAGTGATGATGCAAAGTGAGTGAGAAGCTTTGGCATCCAGTAAAAATTTCCACAATAAAAGACTGTCTGCGATGATCTCTGACACGAATTGTTTCCAGAGATAACAGATGCGCCCGCTGATGTTCTCCGGCCTGGTCTCGGCCTCTCCGAGCGTCTCGCGCCGTTTCTCCTTGGGCCGTCTAATCACTCGCTGTCTTGACACTTCAATGAACTCGGAGATGATACCGCTCCTCAGCGTTCGCTGATGAGCGGCCCTTATTCAAAGCAACGGGTCATCCAATTAAAGAGAACCTCAACAAGGTCACCCGCACCTGTACATACAGAATGAGGGGCCGGCCCGCCTCAAAGCGTGGCGTGTCAGTTTCCTTTGTGAGGTTTACAAAAGAGCAACATGAAACTTCAAAGTTATTTTGATATCGGAAGCCGCACCAGAATAGTAATTCCAGTGACGTGCCGAAACCTTTGATGTTCCCTGCCGATTTATTTATTTCATTCCCTCCTCCTTCAACGTAATGAGTGTGTGAAAAATATCCGAGGACGCCCCTGTGCTGCCGATTCCTCTTTCCTTAAGTAAGAGCAGAAGTGTGACAGCTGCAGGACCGGGGGGGGGGGG
>JAUESE010000020.1:18192381-18206568 GCA_032274725.1 Malacoctenus triangulatus
CACCCCGCCGCCCACACACGCCCACACCGCGGCGAACCCCCCCCGCCCCCCCCCCCCCCCCCCCATCAACGCTCCTAATACATAATGGAAAATCAAGCAGGGAAAGAGATGCAAATGGTGGTTAAGGGGTAACAAGTGCCTGTAGCCCTGCAGTGAGGGGAATAAATAGCTCAGCTTGGATCGCTATAAATGTGTCTTTAATCTATAGAGTAAACGTGCAACAAACAGTCATCAGAAATGCAACAGTAAATTTTAGATTCAACAAGAAAATCTTCTATAGGGGAGACTCTGAAAACCAGCATTCAGTCACTGAATTGCAAAATCCAAAATGTCATGCTAATCCAATTCATAACCTTTGAGTTATCTTGTTAAAAGACAAGCAGATAAACCAAACCTCTCGATTTGTTCACTGCTCGGGCAGCACGGAGGTGTGGTGATCTCACCCACCGGGGGACCAATCCTGGGCGGCGATTTCCTTTGTGTAGAGTTTGCATGTTCTTCCCACACCGGTGTCTGCATCCTCCAGTTACTCCGGTTTCTCCCACAGTCGTAAAAAACACGTCAATGTTTCCATTTATGAGGAGAAACAGGAAGAATTCACCAAATTATTGTCTCAACAGACTGTATTTATATTTATATACATCTATTTACACACAGACTTACTATTCTATCTATTTCTGTGTTTCTATTACATGTAGATAAATCAACAAAGCAACAGCACAGTTTAATTCAAGAGTGGACAGGAGAAGATGTGCTGGAAGAAAACATTGACACACAGAAAAGAAGCCAAACATTTTTGTTGGCTCTGAACACGAAGGCGTGTAAAACATTTCTACTGCAGTCCTTCATTACAGCCGTCCTTCACATTGCAAAGCTGCTTGAAATTGTTGGTGCAGTTGGAAGCAAGACGGTTTTTCCCCCGCGTGTCACTGACGTGACATGTAACCTATGTAACCCGTTGCAGTTTGTTTTCGTAAAGTGATGAATGGAAGTGCCAATCTTCAGGACTCGGAAGAAGAGCCGTGCACGAACAGCCGGAGAGAGCCTGAAAGGAAGCGCGTGTGTGATTCAGAGGAACGCTGACAAAAGTCAGAACCTCACAATCCAACCCGTCCACGTTTGGGCGGACAGAAACCTCCTCGCCGATCAAATCGCCCCATCATGGGCTCTAATATATCAAACCATCACACCGTCCACTGTTTGTAAGCAATCCCATAACGTGTTGAGAAAGCAGAACCAGATTGCGGCAGCTAAAGCTATACTTTGAACTCCAGGATTTCTATCCGGCTCATCAGCAGAGTCGAACAAACGCGGCGCCGTCCTCAGTCTGACATTTCGCCGAGAATAGCTGTGAGGAAGAAAACAAAGGGGGAGAAGTGAAAAGGAATCATTGAAACTGAATCAAAGTGAAGAGTGTTTTTCAGGACTTGTAGCCTCGGCGATGACGGGGAGTCACAACAGAGAAAACAACAATACAAACTCGCTACAATGGTCTTATAATCTTGTGCTTGTGAGGACTAACAGAACTTTATCCAAACCCAAATCCAATTATGAAGACAACATCGTACACGACCGGGACACGTGTGCATCCACAGATTCAATCTGCGCTGCTTTTCAGAGGAAACAATGGATTAATACCGTATCTGATTGCAACAATTATGAGTAACTGTTGGCTTCCCACCTGCCACACATTTTGACTGTCAGTGCAATTTTCTGCACCGTGTTTGGAGACGCAGCGCCGATCCTGTCACAATCACTGATTCTCACCCTCGGCCGTCCGCCCGGTGCTCGGCCGGGTCGGTCAGGAATGGAAAACAACCACGTCGCGTCGTCTGGACAAATATTTGGCCGACGCGTCCCGGAGCAGACTTGCAGGTTGTGAGACGGAATACAGATTCCACTTCTCGTGCGCATAAAGCAAATACCTGCGACCCCAAAAGGAAACGGGACCCATGAATCCTTAAAACATACACACTCCGTTTACTCCCGTTCATTACAAAAGCACCCAGGGGGAGGAGGAGGGGGGGGGGAGGGTCTTCATCCTCCTGCACATTCGTCTCTTTGGTGTCAGGGCCGTCGACTTTTCCCTACTCAGCACAGGCGCGACCTGCCGGGGGTCCACAGGCCAAAAGTAGAAGCACCAGCGATAAAACCAAACAACCAGCAGGTCGGGCGAGGCCACAACTAAGACTCCTGTGACTGCTGATGACCACAATAACTCCTCATGATTTGCAGACTCGCCTCCTAAAAGGAAAGGTCCCGTCAGCCGTCAGTGCAGCGTGATCAGCCCCAACACTCAGAGGTTTATAACTGCACTGCTTGTCCAATAAGGTCTCAGCAATACAATAAATATGTACTGATGTGAGAAGAAAATCTATTTGTCTAAGACCAAATGTTTGCACACTACGAACACCGTGCATTGGATGCACACACGCCAGAACAGCGGCTCAGTTCAGGAACATTCTCATGCGGCAACATAAATACAAACACGTATATCAACACAGGAAAAAAAAGACGTGTAAGAGATGACTGACGTGTCACAGCTTCGCCTGTCACATTATCAACAGTATGACATATCTTCAAAATGTGAAACCTGCACAGATTATTTCCCTGCCTGTCTAAGAAATCATTCCTCATGGCACATACGTGTTTATTTTTACACATCAGTTCTGGTGTCAAACATTCAACCCGTGAACTAGAACCGGCCCATGACAGGGTTCGAGAGATCAAAGTGCACTTTTCAAAGTGTGAAGGAAAACTTTTTATAACGAAAACTCCAAAACAAATTGAACATTAAAAACTACAGTTCCTATTTCGTCCACTGTGGGGCGCTGTTTCAGCAAAGCCTTCAAAGCGACAGTCCTCCCGGTGGAGACGTCAGAGATGCAGCGGTGGAAGTTAGCTACCACATTGTCAACAATAAGCATGAAAAAGCCAGTTTATCTGCTAAAGCCTGGAAAAAACCTTCTGATGTGAGAAGCGCGGCGCTGCAGTGGGACATCAGATCGTAGAATATCAAGTTGTTCTAAAGAGGTTTTGTAAAGACGCATCAAACACTTTCAGGAGGCTCTTGTATTCTCACATTTGCAGGAAAACAAAGAGAAAAACCTTGTCGCTGTCACCATGTTGAGCGTGTGTGGTCCGGGCTCGGTGGGAGTCGCAGTCAGCACTCGTACCCCCGTCGACGGAGGAGCTTCTGTTTACTGTTGAGTGAACGACTTTCTGTGAGGAGTTTGCATGTTCCCCCTTGTGACAGCGCTGGTTTTTTATCCAAATACTCAATCCTAAAGTCTGAAGACATGCGTGGTGGTCTCTAAAATGCCCTGGAGGTGGGAGAGTGGGGATGAGTGATCAGTCAGTCAGTCAGTCTGTCTGTGTGATAGACTGGAGCAGGATACGCTCAGTCGTTTGGACGTTGTCGGCCGAGATCAGCTCGAGCTTCGTCCGACCTGATTTCGACGAAAAGGTAATGAAACAGGATGGACGGACGGAAGCAGCTGTTGTTGGTGAAACGTTGTTTCTCCTGAAGAAAAAAAAAAATCCAAACAGTAAAAAACTAAAAAACATGGATTTGGCCATCCAGTGTCTGACCTGGGAGAAAATAGGAGCGGTGGATAAAGATCAATATGTCTGCAGAAAAAAACACCGAGCAGAATTACAACACGCCTCCCGGCTCCGTCTTATTAGGCGTCGCGTTTTGGAATCACATTTTAAATGCCAGTCTTCCAGGCGAATGTGTAAACTTTTATTTTCCTGCACTGAAACAGAAAATGTCAAAACCATAAACACCCCCAATAAAACAAATGAGTACAAGGACGGCGCAATCAGCTCCACGGCAGCCGGCGCGCGCTGCCCGGTGGAGCGCGAGCGCCTCGTCCACCCAGACGTCCAGCAGAGAAGCTCGCCACGTTGGAGCAGCGCCGACGCCGACGCTCACCGCGAACGCACACACGTCGGCAAACAGCCATCGGAAAATGTGCCGTTTTCCTTTTCTGCACATGGAAATGTCAAAATCTGAATGATTACATGCAAAATGATTGGATGCATCTAAAAAACATCATTTCTAAGCAATGAATTAAGGATAATTGTTTTCATTGACTTCAATTTATTCCTCAGTGACGTTCCACTACATCGTGCTGATTGTCTGGTTTACTTTGTGCTGAATCAACCATTTGTGGTTGGTGTGTGTTCCTCTTCATTTCTCAGAGTGCAGAGCTGTAAAAAAAAAAAACTTGACCAAGTTGACTCTACTTTGTCATGTCAAAGATGTCTGATCACACTAAAAGAAGTAGTCAACAACAAAAAAGCATTTTCTGCGTATCTAAAAGTCTATTCGTCCTATTTCAAGAGTTTATTTTCACGTGTTTCACTCCAGATTTCCACCTGGGTGGGCCCTTTTGGTTCAGTGTTGCAGTAGTTAACAGAGATCAGCTCACAGAAAGGTTTCTGGTTCCAATTCTGAATCAACGCCCACCTTAATTGTCAGGATAGAAGCCCCCCCTTCCCCCGGGAAAGACCACCCTCCTCTTATTGTCACATCCTGGAGCCATAGGAAGAGTGGACTTAATAATACCAATATCTGTTATGAGATCATCGCTGTATAATGGAGCCACTGAGCAACTTTAATCACCATTTGTCAGGTGGGGATCGGTTCACCTTGGAGACAGAGACGGCTGATTGAAACTAATTGAAACAAGGCACAATGAGCAGGATTACAGTCGCCATCCATCTTCTGCACCGGCTTCATTCGAGTTCGTCACGGAGGAGACGACGGTAGTTAGAAGCAAAGGAACATAAACATATCTTCTGAGCTCGTATGACATCTGGCTTGAATACATTATTTTACTGTTCAAACACTGATTTTATTTGTGGTTCTCGACAAAAGATATAAAAAAAACGTAGTCCAGGGAAACGTCTGTGTTCAGCTCGTTACTTTTACTTCCTTTTAAATTTATGCAATCAGATTAATCCAGAGTGAAAACGGGGCCGAGAACCAAAGTATCAAAGAGTTAATTTTACTTCCTGTCTGAGCGGTCACCGTTTTTCTGTTTTATATAAGATGTAAATAACTGCAGAAAAAGAGAAATAACTTGGCGGGGCCCGAAGTCCCGGGGGATTACTGCCGGATTCACCCAGCGGGAGCACAAACCCTTCTGCCTGGACTGCACTACACGCATCACTGAATAAAATGTTTCAGTTCAGGTGGCTAAAGAGCCACCGTGTCCTATCGGGCCCGATCTGTTGTCGCCGACTGTCAGGGAGTTTGAGGCACCGCCGCAAAAAAAATAAAAAACCCTCCGACACTCCCGACCGGGATATAAATACTGCACGGATGCACCGCCGCGACCAGAAGGTCAGAGGAAAGTACATTAATATCAACAGTAACTAAAAACTGTCTGTGCCGAGACGTATAGAGGCAATCATGGGCAAATCAATATCTGCAAGCGTGTGACTCCTGCTTACCATTTAAAGACAGGTCTAATCCATCTCGGCTCACTACGGGCAACAGACGCGGCGCTCGGCAACGGCGAGATGTTATCGGAAGAAAAATGGGATGGAAGGGCCTCACGGATGTTCTGCTTTAATACGACATGAAAGTCAAGTTTGCAGGGAATCACTTGCACATCTGTAGCAGACCGGGGGAGATTGGGGGAGGGGGAGGGGGGGGGCATCAGGAGGCCGCCCTCGGACGAAACCACACAAGTCGCACCACCGAAGAAAACCCACCAACACGCAGCTGTTCTTCTGTTTCCTTCGAGTCACAGAAGCTGTAAAATAAACAGGATTTTAAATCGATTATGCATCTTGTTTTAATGAAGGAATCGCAACATTTTTCTGAACTCATTTATTCGTATGATCACACAAACATACCTACAAAACGGCCACTGAAAACACCAACATATCAGCTATCTGCTTAAATAAACGCAGGACATTTTCCATCTGCATGTGTACATGTGCTTATGTTTGCAAGTATGAGAAAGAGGGAGGATGAGAGAAGGAAGAAAAGAGAAAACAAGAGTGGAAGAGTGAACGGTGTTATCAGGGAGGCGCAGGTTGGGCCCGGCCATTCTGAGCGCGCGTCAGACGGTGAAAAGGGGGCTCGGCGCCGCTCTGCTCCTCCGCTTTAAAGCGCCCGCCGCCCCCGCACCGACAGCTGCCGACTCCACGCGCTCTCTTTTGTGGCTAACTGACCGACTCTGCTCGGCGCCCACTAATAACACCCGGCACATTTTTTTTCCCCCCACACTGAAGAAACAAACAAAAAAAAATCAGCATCATGTCACCATGTCATTATTTTACAAGGTCAAGTTAAACAATCGCTCCGCTTCTCTCTATTCGAAGGAAAAGAAAGGAAAGACTGAGGGACTGAAACACTTTGTTGGCTGTACAAAAACAAAGACAACTCGCAAAAGAGCCGAACAGCAGCCGACGGCCACGGGCTCCTACTGGACGGCCAGCTTCCGTATGTTGACGATCAGCCTCTTGGTGTAGTCCTTGTGATCGACGGGCTTCACGTCCATCACTGTAGCTTTGATCCTGGATTCATCCTGACAACAAAGAAGAAGGAAAGTCACACGCCTCGTCCGCTCTCGACTGGGAAAAACACTCGTTCCACTCCGAGCTGACGTGAGCGTACAAGAGTCTTTGTGCATCAAACAGCAATTTTTTACTTTGCTTGTGGCGTTTTTATGTGCTGAGTACATCCCAAACATGACACAGACGCTGAGCAACAGTGGGAGAAAAAACTCCTCCACTTGCCAAATTTTCAAAAATAAAAAATAAAGGTTTTGCGAAGCAGATTGAGCATCAAACTGAGACAATTGTGAGCTTCTTCCAATCTCCCGTTTGAGCTGTTTGGTCTCCATGAAATCAGCTTTTTAAAGCGGCTGCCACCTCCACAGCTGTCTAGACGAGGGAAGGTCATTCATAGCGGGGCCATTAATTCCTACATTTAAACAGATTACACTCATTCTGTCGCCATTAATTCGCTGCAGCTGAAGTGGGTGAAATGTAAACCACCGGCTTCTGGATCCGTGCCCACCTTCACTAAAAACAAAACTAACAACTAAAAACCTCTCTCGTAAATCTTCCAGCTGATTTTGTCAGAAGAACAAAGTACAGAGTCCTTCTCTGCAAACAGCAAAGTTAAACGGATTCATCAGTAACTTCGGTAACGACTCATCTCGCTGAAATCGTTCCACACTTTGCATTCAAGCGCCGACTGAAATAAATGCAAGTGATTTTTTGAGTCAAATGTAATTATAATCAAAACAGCCACATTTGCCAGAATGCATAAATATGATGTTTAGTGAAACAAATAGTTCAATCAGTCCGCCCCGCAGCAATCCATCTACTGATGGAATCGTTCTCTTGGCGCATTCGTGGAAATGAATTTCGGTCGTAATCTGTAAAACAACAGCAGCACTTTTCTGTCTCCGCACCGAGTCTGACTTAACTCATCCAAACTAACACAAGATAATCTCTGAGAGCCAGCTGAGTTTCCAGTGTAATATGTGGATGCTGTCAAACAGCCGTTTAGTTGGATGCAAAAAGAACCACATAAAATGCTCACATGAAGTGTGAACGAGTGTGAACGAGTGTCACGCTGTGAAAAAACAAAAACTTAAGAGTAAAGTTTGCTCATTTCAAGTCAAAAGTTATGGCACTCAAAATAAAATGATCACCTAAAACATGAACTTTTTCCTGCTTATTTCAAGGTTTATTTTTCTAAATTCAAAAGTAACTTCTCACTTGTTTCACTATGCGGCAGCAGAGTGAGATGCTGATTGTAAATGTTGAGGTCTAAACCTGATTGAAACTCCTGATCATGTTGTACGCGAGCGTGAAAAAACAGAGCCGACTAAGTCGCTCTTTCCATGAGTTCTATCACTGTAGAACCTGTTCAGACAGTTTGTTGGCCCGAGTCTCCTCGTGACATCACAGCTGACACTCGAGACGAACTGGAGCCAGTTTAGAAGAACACAGGAGGATAATTTTCTTGTTCATCGACAACGTGGCCTCAAAGTGATTCTCGGCGTGAAACAATGGTGAATGAGTGTCATCAGCTGTGGAGGAGCCGCTTTGTCTCACATCAAGCCGATACGACGGCGTACAAAAGACCCAACGCGAGCGCCCGGCACAATGGTTGGCTTGTCATGTTTGAGGGGGGGATAAACTGGAGGTGGGGGGGGGTTGCAGGTGTGTGTGGAAGGAACGCGCAGCTTGGAGACAGGAGCCAATGTATGCTTGCGGCGGCGCCGTTGGCAGTGAGGACGCGGAGCCGAATGCGACGGACACACAGGCGTCCTCTGTGCGAGGGAGGCGGATGCGGCCGCTGGCTGGGCTCCAGACTTCCTGCTCAGAGTCCCAGCCCAATCAATTCCTTTATGTGCTTCCCTCCAAACAAACCGCTATCTGTGTGGCCTACAGGAAACACTGACCATCCCTAATCTGTGAGCGCTCCCGTCTCAGAGCCACTGAAAACGAGTGGCGGCGGCGGCGCTCGCGCACCGACGGCTTTTTGAAGTTTTCCCTGTCAGTAGTTCTGTTAATGAACGGGGAAAAATATCACAAGATACAAACTGAGAGGCGACATAAAGCAGCTGCTCCTGTTACACATCGTCAGTTCACAAAGGAATGGCAGCAGTTCACGTGATCCTCGATCAATTACACGTGAGGCCTCCAGTGAAGTCGATACAAAGGGAACCAACGAGGCAAAGAATCCAACTGTTCACCGTTGGTTTTACTCACGTTGTACGTCTCCAACTTCACTCTGTTGCGGAAGACGAAAGTGTTGAAGTTTGCTCGCTGGAAGATCTCGTCGAAGGCACTTTCGTTCTGGATAGAAAGAGCGAAGTTAAGTTTGTTAAACTGCAGTGTGAAGTTCAGGATAAAGAAAGCAAACATTAGATGACCACAAACAACAGTTTTATGCCTGAAAGAAGTGAATCACAGCAGGTGTCTGACACGTTCGCGTTTGTCTGGACGGGACCATTTGTGAGGTACTTTTTTGTATGCGAGTGTGAGTGCGTTTGGCATTAACAAAGCTGCAGGTTTCGCTCCCGCTCCGGTCCTTTCCTGAGGCCAGCGCGGTATTCACGAGGGAGAGTCTCACCGAGTCCTTCAGCTGCCCCAGGTAAGCTGCGTTCTGGCCCAGAATGGCCTCGGCACTCTCCTGGAAGCAAGTCACCCACTGGTTGTCCCCGTGATCCGCAATGTTGGCCTGATGGATGATACAGGAAACAAAAGCCAAGTAAACGCTAAACAAATGCACAGGGAGGCACTGAGGAATGTACTGCAGCTTACAGCGAGTGTGTTTACGACGGTGGATCGCCTATATACAGCTGGTCAGTCTGGCAAAACATGCAGTCACAGAGCTGCTACGCGGAGTGATTCACAGTCTATATTAGAGCTTGTGAAGTTTAACAATATGTTACCAAACAATAGCCACTTATTTAAAATGCTTGGCTCCAATTCCTGTTTTGTAGAAAATACTTATGTTCAAGCAAAATGTGAAAATCAGCTGTTATACGTGTTCGTCTGTGTTTCCTCTGCATGGACGGCTTCATTTATGGCTCCTTTACACCTGCTCAGCCTCAGCGTGTGTTTACTCGGCAGCAAGGAGATTCGCATGTTGTTTAGTGTGAAACACACACACACACACGCCTCAACAACGGAGGTCACAGAGGCGTCGATACCCAAGGAAAAGGCTCTGAAACTGGGTGGTCCGGCCAAGGTGGCATCAATATTAAAGGGCTCCAACAGTGAGCTGCTGCCGTTAGCCCAAAAGCTAAACTCAATTTTGAATCCAATGTTGCTCAGACAGCAAGAATGAACTCTTATAATCCTTCAACTTAACTTCAAAGTGCCAGCATTGTCGACACAAGGAGGGTTAGCATGATTTAATTTGTCAAGACATAAAGAAAGATGAGTAAAACTGGTGATGATGACAGAAATACGACACGACAATGAAAAACTGTCAGCAGAAATATTAATTTAGCATCACAGAGGCACAACAGAACTTCAAATCATGTTTATTGAAAGTTTGTGTTTGTGTGCGAGTGCGACAGAGAGGAGTCGCAGCTTAGACACTCACAGAGAGGATGAGGCGGTACTTGAAGTTGGGAAACTCTTTGTCACACTTCTCACAGCGGAACATGCCGTTCTGCTGATCGACCACTTTCTTGTTGCAGTCTTGGCTTGGGCAGGCCTGATAAAGGCAGTTTTCCTTGCGGAGGAACACGATGGTCGCTATGCAGGAGAAGTAGTCCGCCTGGAGGAAACACGACAACAAAAACAACCTCGCATCATGCAAAAGTTAAGTGCCAGATCTGGTTTCTGATGTTGCCTCCGCCCTCGACCACATGCGGTCCTCTCGCTCGCTTTGACCTTTGTGTTGTTTACGTTAAACATGTTGACAAGCAAAAACAAAAACAGCATGGAATTAACATTAAGATGGCATTTCCGGGAGTGTGTAGCGATGCATGCGAAGATTCAAAAGGCAACATTAAAGCAGTGGATGCACACCATCATCCACCGTCCCAATGGCTGACACAGATGCAAACTAGCGCGGTGGTGGCTGCTGCTGCTGCTGCTGCTTTTAGGGAGAGGAGGCGAACTTTAGAAAGTTGCTGCATGTAAACAGCCTCCAGGAAACATTCCTAGTTGACACGGAAAAACGCCCAAGCAACTCGCATGAATCCATACTGGATAAAAATAGACGGGAGACAGTATCAAGCTCTGCACGAGCTTCTGATACAGCAAAAAGTCATCACATTGCATGTGTGCCAAATGAGTTACATCACCCCTCCTCCTCCTCCTCCTCCCCCCAGTGCAGGGGTCCCACCTAAATGTGCACCAAAGATCTTTGTCGCACATTTTAAAAACGGCAAACTCTCGCTCACCTCTGACCAACTTCCACGGCCACAACTCGGCCCCGGTGTGTGAGATGAAGGATAATGATGTCTGGTCAGGGAACGGAGCAACACACCTGCCACCTCCGAGGCAAAAATATGCAAGGTCGATCTCAGGAAACCATGATGATTATTGCTCGTAGGGGCGCAACGGGTCGGAAAATCCAGGCTGCGGGTCGGTTTCGGATTTGCGTCATGGATCGGGTTGGTCCGCAGATCATCGTAGACGCCATCGTTATCTTAATTTGCTGCCTTTTCTAATAATGTTTGAAATGTATCAGACTTCAATTAACCCACAAAAAGGGGACAGCTGACCTTTTGTGTCACTTTGGATACATAATAAGCTCTGAGAAAGGTGAAACATGACAACAACATCAGCCAAGATCATTGTGTTTGTAACACACACATACACAACGGTCTGCTACCCAGAAACAACCCGGACACCACCTTTCGCTAATTTTCCAAAACGGGTCCAATTAATCAAGTGAATAGCTCTTTAATTAGTGCCTGAGTGACCAGTGGGAAAAGGACGGAGGAACTGGTTTCTCGCTCCCTTCACGCGCGCCGACAAATGCGGTGTCAAGAGAACAGGAGGAGGGTGACCACTGGCTGTCAGCGAGGGGGCAGGAGCAATGTGGGGACTGGAGATTGTGACACAAAGACTTTGTGACAGCAACAATTAATTGCAACAGACTTTGGTTGGAGGAGGTCTTGAGAGGCCTGACCTCCCTGCACCCCCCCCCCCCAACCCCCACCCACCCCCCCCATATGTACAGGATGTCTCAGCGGGTTAGGGGGCGGCGTCAGCTCAGCTCCTGTCAGGGCCGAGCTGCATTCACAGCCTCCGAGATGGAGCCAGTCTCATGATAATTGGTGTTAATAAATCTCCAGTTTGTGGTCTTTTTGGCCGATTTCTTGATGTAATTAAATTTTGTTTTTTTACAAATTTCAAAATCAGTTTATACATCGCCAGTAAAAGTTTTACTTATTTCTCACCAGAGGTTGAAGTTAACACCCATCAGTCAGTAAGGAGCTTCAATAGAAAAGTCATCCTGACCCGAGAGTCATTAGTTCGGTCGTATCTGTGAAAAAACGAGTCCGTACCAGATGATGATGAAATATTGCATCTGGTGAGAATGTCAAAGGGAAACGCGCGACAGCAGGACCGCTCCAAGGGACCGAGCAAATTTGTGACAAATCTTGCATCGTGAAGCGTCTGAAAGGCTGAGAAACCTCTCCAACCACAGCCTGGAATAAATAGACGCACCGTCCCTCTACTTTATTTTAGAGCAAACTATACCTGCTGCTGGAAGCCAGGTCATTATTGCTTATTATCCAATAATTGTCACCGTCCTAATGGGATGTTTCTGTCTTACTGTGATGATTACTGATGTGCAGAGCATGCTAAATTATGTCAAATTACAGGAGTTTGAATCTCTGCACAGGTCACATCATCTGCTCGGGACGATTGAGGCACTTCTGTGGACAGAATTTCCCTCAACAGTGTCAATAAAGGGCAAATTACTAAGCACATCTTGCTTTACTCGAGTGAGGGCAGTTTCACTCCAGAGGGCAAAGAATAGAGTCTGTGTCGTCTCGGTAATCAATAGCAGGGATAAATGTGACTTTCACACCGACGAGGAGGGGACACCCACAATGCAGATGGATTAATGAGCGGTAGGAGATCAGGAACTTTCGTGGGCTCCGATTTTTTTTTACACAAATACCTGGTGCAGAGATCGGCGCTGCAGTGATTTTATGAGCCATTGATTATCAAGATTCATCACGCTGACTCAAAGAGGCTTTACGCAGTCGGGCTCGAAGTGACAAGGTTATATAGTGGAAGGCTGTATAGACCTGCAGTGCGTACCCAGGGTTTTTAATAACAGATGTGGCACGACTGTGAACACTTTCATATTTGTTGTTTGGAATTCAACTGCGGTCTTCCAGCGCGTCCTTGAATATCTTCAAAGAGTCATCCTTGAATAACAATATATCTGAGGTTACCATATCTTCAATGCTGAAGTGTGTTAAGACAATGCCGCGTGTGTGTGTGTGTGTGTGTGCTTTACCTTCTCCCCGTGTCCCAAATGCTCGTTCTTCACGTCAGATAGAGACTTCCAGTTGGTGTTTCCTCCCCCGCCACCACTCTTCATCTCTGTCAGAGACTGTCCATCCATAGCATGGCCCTCCTTATCATACCTGCAACATCAGGTAAACAACAGTCAATAAACAAACTAGGAACAGTTAGCCCACGAATGGCAGACAGTTTACACGTTAACTTTATTATATTTTGATTCAACAGTTTGACCCTTATATAAATTAACAGAAACATGTCCACTTCTCCTGTTGTCTCTCTGCAGAGATCCACTTATGGACTGCAGCACTCTTCATTTTAACACATCCAAATCAAAGCAGGAGGCACAAAACACCACTGTTCACGCGGCTGTGAACAGACTGCAGGCTGTCCATTTAGCAGCGGGCTTAAAAAAAAAAAAAAGAGAGAGAGAGAGAGACAGAGAGAGAGAGAGAGAGAGAAATCTTTTTCCAAACAGAGAATCCGTTTGTGTTTGTCAAAGCAAGGATGGCTCATCGGAGAGAGAGGCAGGCGGAGAGGCTTGTGAAATGAATCAACAGCAGAGGGACAGATGAGCCGGCCAGGGTCAGGGCTGTTACGGTGATATCAAAAACCCATTTTCATCCAGTGTTCCCGGTAATTCAGGGTAGACAATGGGAAGGAGGAAGAGGAAGGCAAGGTAGACGGAGATGAAAGATGGGAGAAGGTAAAGTGCAGGTGAGGAGTGGGGGGGGGGTGAAATATCAGTTTAAAATGGTCAAAGAGATCAATAGAGCTTACTAATCTGTTGGCTACAAGGCAGAGCGGCGCACAATGGGGAGGTCAGGTTGTAAATATGAGCGGAGCATGCCTTGCTCCTGGAGGCATGACTAATTGAAAATATTCCCATTAACAGTTCAGACTGTAGCCTGAGACACACACACACACACGAGCTGCTCGTTTCCCACCGCAGCTACAAAAAAGGGAAGCAGTTCTTTACTGCAGTGCCAATTTCCCCCACAAGTGTACCTGCATAGATTTTCCAAATTGTGCCCACATGCAGCCGGACAGTAACAGAGCTGTACTGACGAATCAAATCAGACCCAATAGAGTTGCCGGCTTTAACGCTGCAACACATCTGTGGGAGGAAGAAAAGTTCAGTCAAAGTGTGTGTGTGTGTGTGTGTGTGTGTGTGGGGGGGGGGGGGGGGGGGGGGGG
>JAUESE010000020.1:18209272-18254371 GCA_032274725.1 Malacoctenus triangulatus
TTTACCACAACTTTACCCCCCCCCCCCCCCCCGCTGTTAGATTCTACTCTCACACTTCATCACAATTCACATGCTCAATGTGAAATACTTTGAAAATGGGGGATTTTGGAAACAAATCTGTAAAAATTTTCACTTTACAATCAAATCACAGACAAAGATATGAACCAACTTCTTTGTTACTTTATCTTTTAAGGATTTAACTGAGCTGACAAATCTCACAGGCTCTTATTTTTTGTGGTCGTCTGGAAATCTTGGGATTCGTACTTTGATATCAGCTCTGTGATATGGCGTCAAATGAGGTATAAATAACGAAGGGAGGGATTCTCTCCATCCTTGTCACACAGCATGAGGCCAGCCGAGCGGCTCTCAGACGCACCACATAATGATCTTGTCTTTGCCAAAGTTCTCCCTCGGATCGACTAAGATCAAGAGTAATAATTCATTTCTGGCCTCCTTCCATCTGTGACTTTTCAACTGTTCATTAGTGGAGGCCTGGAAACCTGTAGAGCGCTGCTGTCCAAAGAGGAGCCGCATGGACAAACCTGCTCGTCCTCTGCGGTGAAGGAAACCAACACAACGGTTTAGGGATCATTATCTCTGGCTGTCAAAGTGAGAAGAGACTGGAAGAGTGAAACTAAACTCCTGCCTTTAAACAGAAGAGAGAGAAGCAGGGTCTAAAATCGACACCACGGGGGGGTGGGAATGAAATTCAGGACTCGATGGTGTCCAGGTTAAAAAAAGAGGGGAAAAAAGCCAACAACAGAGCAAGAAAAGAAGAAACTTCAGACCTGAGGTGATTGTCTTGAACTTCATCAGAGCTTGAGTTTTACGGTCTGTAACCTCGAGACACTACCCCTTGTTTTAACACTCAGTCACCATGGAAACAGGACGCTCTTCCATGTTAGAGAGACAGAAGTCTGTGAAAGCAAACCGCACTAACCGAGTCTCCTCATCCACACCAAATGTGCACTCTTATCTTCCCTCACTGGTATGAGAGACCCCAAGTAAATCAGGTCCTGTCATTGAGTTATAACACTAATAATGCCAGTTTCATAAGAAGGAGAACATGCTGCAATGGCATCGTCATCAAGACAACAATGGATGAACGATTTGCCGTCTTTTTTCACTGTTGTGCAGGCGGTCTAGTAAATAAATGAAACCCCGAGGATGGGATCGATTGGGACTCCGCTCACAAACACAGACGTTTGCCTTCATGTCAGGGAGGAGGGGTCAGAGCCGGCCTGCTTAAGTAGGATCTATAAAGAGGACAGATCAATCAGGGAGCCATAGTGCTGCAGTGAGGTTAAGTACCAGCCCCACTTCTGCTCCTCAATCCATGTGAGCACTGCTTCATCTATCAATCATGTGACATCGTGTCCCCCTTATTAAGCAATCCAACAGGCCAGCCTATTAAACAAAAACTACACATTTTATACTAACTGCTGCATGCACTCGTTCCACTCTCACGTTTATACATCGGTGACAAGATACCGGTTAAAAGAAGTAAGCATCAGTCAAAATATACTCGGGTTTAAAGAGTTAAGACACAACAGGAAACCTTTGTAGGGTTAAAGGAAAACTCACTACCACTTCAACATACGACTGCTGATCAATCCAACTTTGTGTCACATAGTTTACCATTTCATTAAAAAGACATCTTGAATTCCCGTGTTTAGGTAAATATAAAGCACCACTGGCGACAACATACACACACCACAACATCACAATCAACCTAATGATATAAAAATAAGGGATTTTATGTAATCTGGAAAGGCGATTAGAAGGGTAAAGACACAAATTTTCACAGATTAGTTGCGATTTCCATTTAAATGTAATGTTTCATTTAAGTGCGCCCACACACAAACACACTCACACACACACCCAGGCTGATAGGGGGAAGCTAATCTCGCTAATGAGAATCAGGGCACAGACACACACACACACACACACAACTTTGGAAATGGAAAAACATCGTTTAAATCCTAATATCTGCTCACGATCATTTACCCGACGATGGCTGTCATATATAACAGAGACCTCTTGGCTGTACATGTATACAACATGCAATAAATGGCACTTTGTATACAAGAGCAACAACATAGGCAATTATCTGTGATGCATTATCTATGAACGTCAGGCTCACTTACCAGCCTCGCAGCTTGTATGCCTCAGGGATGTCTGGGTTGATCATCAGGGTGCTGCTGAAGGAGGCAGAGAGCGAGCGGCCTCCGAAGTCGGAGAGCTTCGCTGCCTTGATGGCGACAATGGGCTGTCCGGAGCCGTCGAACTTCTCTGCCTGTGACATAAATATGGTATCAGATCAACACCGTTCTCTGCAGCTGGTTTTTTCACATCATCTTTGGGAGGTTAAAGGATTTTACATGTCTGGAGGTGCAGAAAAAAAAAAGCTAGCAGCGCCCAAAACAAAGATTCTGTTTCAAAAGGTGGCTAGAACACCAACAATCATTAAGTCCACCCTTGTGACGACTTATGTTGTGCACAAATTTGATTGTCTGATCAAATTGAACTTTATTTATAGAGTGTTTTTAAAGCAGTGTGTAAAACTACATCATAAAGTCCTTAAAGATATAACAAAAAACACAGGTCCTTAAAAATGTTGTGTGGATGAATGACAGCCATACATTTAGTCCTATTTAATAATAAGAACAAATGAGCTAGTGAGGCAGACAAGTATGTTCTATGGTTTTGGCAGGAATCCATTTCAAAGCAACTTGTTTAGAGAACTGAACTGTTGACCTCTGGGTAACACCAGTTTAAAATTCATCCGGTGGAAAACAAGAGCATCAGCACCAAATTTCTTGACAATCCATCGAATGCTTTCACAGGAAAAAGAGCACAGAAATCTCCCTCCCAGTGGCACCAGTGTGGAGAAAAATACAAGCTGCCACACATATTTCTCTCTCTAACAAGACAAACCAACTACCTCCTTTCTTATTGTTTGTTTTATTTCAACCTATATAACCTGAGGGTGCCAACTGAGGGAAAAATAAACAGTCAAGCCTTCACATACGGGGATAAATATCTCCAACGGCTGCTGTTTGCCATTGCTATTGTTCTTTATAAACTATACATCTTGTGTACTTCGTCGGGTCCCTCTGGAGGGGGGGGGATCTGTCGAGCAAACAAACAGGGAACACGCTGCTTCTTGTCAGGGGAAACGATGGCAGTGAACTCAGCACAGTCCCTCGGAGGCACAGGTAAAAAAAAAAAAAAAAAAAAACATGAACATAATGACTTTATCATCCACTGACAGGACATTTAGTCAATAATCTCTAATATTTCTTCTTCTGCTTAACAACGCGCACAGTTAAATGTCACTAACTCTCAGGCTAGTGAATTGTGACCAGGACTCGGCGTGGTTAGATGGATGGCCTGTGATCAGCACATACAGCCAACCACCTTTTCAAACCAACCCTTTTCTGAGATAACTCTCACCAAAACTTGACGTTCATAAGCATACAGAGTGTAAGTTCATGTACTACAGGTACTTGACCGTGTGCTGTACCTGCGGTCCACTGTCAGATGATTTAATCCTCCTAGAGCAAATAAAAACAATCCTAAGAGGTCTCTCAGGTTCTTAGATCATGGTTAATATTTGGAGAGGCGAGCACTCGAAGGAGCGCGAGCACCCATTACAGTAAGCAGGCCGAAACGCCGCTTGCTCGCTATTGATTTTCACCCCGTCGGTTAAAGAGCTCCAGACACAACACCCCTCCGCCCCATTAGGCTTCACAGGCCACACTCACTTCTTCTCCCCACAGCGTGACGGACACCATCTTCCCAGACATGTCCATCAGGTTGAGCGTCCTCTTGGACACCTCGCGGTTGGTCTTGGTCGTGAGGCGGGTCACCTCGTCCACGCTCTTGCACACCCCGATCACATCTGGGATGGAGGGACAGATGTGTGTGAGAACAGTTGGGTTTCTTTTACTTACTCACTCAGGTCAAAAATACACAAAATGACACACAAAGCCATTTAAATCTTAAGACTGTGCATAAAATCCTCAAAAGATTATGTTCATTCACTTTATACAAACTTGTCAAATTACTGTAAATACCGTGGTTATCAGCACAAATTGGCTTTTTGTAAATGACTGAATCTTTTCAAAGAATCAGTTGTTGATCTCATAACTTACTGGACAGCTGCACCCTTAATATTGCATTAGAACACCATTAAATCAGGTTTTATAGTTTCCAAAGAGACAGTTCGAAAACACTTTGTCGACTAATGCAGTGACGCACGATACAAGTGAAGTGATTGGTCGTTGACGTGATTGAGCGGCATCACCAGCCTCACGCCAGCGTCCTGCCCAGAAGGGCTTTTTCAAAGCTTTTTACCATTTCAAACTTCAGGTTTCTCTTGTGCAAGAGGGGAATCAGTCAAACAGCAATGCAGCTGACACTTTTGTGAGAATTCAAAGCAGACCTCTTATTATCACTTTATTTCACATGTGACAGCCGGCACTCATTTTCTCGTCGGTCCTGCCATAAGGCCCAAAGTCAATCTGCTCGACGAGCTATTACTGTCGTCACTGTTATTAATGCAACTTTTATCCTCCTACTCGTTTACTGTAATTACCTTACTCTCCGAGCACATCCGGCTTGGCTTTCCACGACAAACTCAATCCTGCAGCTTATGGTAGCTTATTACTGGGATCTTGGGAACACCTTGGTGGGAGCGCAGCTCCGAGCATCAGCTGGCTGGTTTGGGCTTTTTGCACAGCACACGGTGCTTAAGAGAATTATACTGTGCTTAGGCCCCACAGAGCCGGAGGAGAGACGATGTGAACTTGTACGGCAGGTATTACAGAGGACACATCATAAGCCACGTTGTTTGGACGGCAGGATTATTCACCCATCGACAGTTCCGATATCTCCCCACTGAGCGGGCCGGGTTATGTAACCATCGTCTCTCGTTGGTAGCAGAGAACACATAAGACAACATCAAAATTAATGTTTCAGAAAATGGATTGGCGAAACATAATCACCATTTAAACAGAAATATAGTCTTAATTAGACATACTGCATCATCCCACTGCAGTGATGCAGAGAGGGAACAAACTCAGCCTTAAGCTCTGCCTTGAAAGGCTTTTCATGGCCTGATTCTGAGTAATGAGACATATAGAGGAGCTTGGTGAGAATTTTCCATTTCAAAACCCGAGTCACTTATAGCAGTTTGGATGCTGCAGATTCCATTCCTTTAACCTAATTTTTCTCAAGATTTGAAAGAGGACAAGTGCAGCAGGGGATCGATCAACACTTCTATTCAGGTTTCAGGGTGACAGTGACTGAGAGATTTGACCTAAAAGTTGCACACACCTTTTAATCTTTCTCCACTGATTCTGTCAAACATTTGGATGGATATTTACTTTTGAAATGTGGAAAACTCAGAATCAACAATCTTGAAATTTATGCTAAATTTACAGAGACTAAGAACGTATAGCTTACAAATCCAAACATCACTTCAGCACCTGCAGCGTCACACTTTTAGTTTCCCTGACAGCGGTCAGAAAATGTCCCTAAAATACCTGTTGTTGCCTGAAAGTGTGTGAGATCAATCGAATTACAACGTCTCAAACTTAATAAAGATGAAAGAGGGCGATGTCGCCTTCATTCTTCGTGTGTTAATCATGTAGATAACTAAGTAACTTCTCACACCTACTTTTTGTACCCTATTCTTACTGTAATTATTCAAAATGACAAAACAAACGAATAAACTGCAAAGAGAGGACTCAAGATGTTTGGCTTATTTGAAAACTAAAAAGTTGTTTTCAAATTTGGCTTATTTATCTAATTTATTCTCCCCATTACTTGACTGTATGAACATCTTTCAGTAAACATAATAATTACCAAACAGCTACAAAAGTGTGCTCGGATGAAAACTCTGCCAAAAGCCTAATTTTCTAGTGAGAGCTTCAGATTTCAGCAATGCAAAACTCAAGTTTGTTTGTTTTTTCACTGATTGATTCTCTTTGCAAAGACTTGCGTTTTATCTTTGACAGTGTGTCATATTGTTGTATGTGCAGTTAAGGCTGGAGGCTGTTTACCAGTTTTCCTCGCAGAACAAAGCTTGAGAAACTGAAGAAACTGCTGTCTGGGACCTTAATGACACGGGCTGGGTTCAGAAAGGCCCGGCTGGATCATTACTTCTGTCTTCTTACCAACAATGGCATCTTTGTCTCTGCTCTCCAAGTCGCTGATGTTGACGAAATCACACTGCATCATGGGAACATCGCTGTTGTCGTCGCAGGGGATGATGGTGGACTCTCCGTTGAGCGTCATCTCGTAGTCGTTCTTCACCGACGTGTACTGCTTGTTGGCGATCTTCAGAGAGCCTTTGGACACGTAGTAGACCTGGCCGGCGCAGACACACGAAAAAGCATGTTAATCAGAGATCTGGGGAGCATCTCACCTGACAGAATGGTGCAAACAAGATAGGACTTCAGGCAGTTGGAGGTGGGACGGGTGGGGGGGAATCAACAAAGGCTGGCAGATGATCATAAGCCGCTTATTGTGCGAGTACAGTGCAGCCAGATGACTCATTCATAGTCTCTGTGGTTTTAACTCACAAACTCCTGGCAGCTGTTGATAGACGAGTTTGCAGCCAAATCTGTCTTTAACGGCACAGTGAGAGGCAGAGCTGGCAGATAACTGGGACAGACTGAATCATTATCTGGAGGAACGTCTCACCTGGCCAACTTCAACCAGGCTGAAGAACTTGTCCACTTCCTGGTTGAATCCGGTCACTCGTATCTCGCCCTGTAACAAAATGCTGTTAATCTCAAATTCTGCTTGGATGCAAAACAAGACTTCACTCTGGCGTCAGAGCAACACAATCCACACAGAAACACTCACACTCTCGTCAACAAGCTCCATGGAGAAGAGTTTGCCGTCGCCGCGAGAGTTGCTCCAGGTGCGGATGCTGCTTTTGTTGGTGACACGAGCACGGATGGTCCATCTGGTGGAGATTCACACAAGTTCTGTCACTTCATTGTGTGAATGTCTTTTATAATCTTGTGATCCATTTATTCCCTCATTTGAGATCGAATTATCTGCCCCTGATGGTCCACTGAATCAGTGACAACACTTGAAGACAAAATCAAACCTGATCGGGCTTTTACACACACATACTAACTCCTCGGTGGCAAGAAAAGCACAGCAGAAGCACATAACACCAAAACAACTTGGGTACCTGCCACCCAAGCCCAGGACTGGCGTTCCTTGGCAGTGTGTAGCTGTTAGTAGTCATCAGTGACTCGTGTGTTTGACAAACTAACTCAATAAGAGGCGCCTTAACACTTAAAAGAGCACATGCAAGGTTCCTTTTGAAGAAAGACCTTGTCAAAAACTCAAACTTGTGTGATCATTTAGTTTGAAGGATTGGTGAATTCCAAAAACTCTGATTACGAATCGACTTGACGGCCTCTCATCTGTCGCAGACTGATTTCAAATCCGATCACAGAAGCAGAATTACTGACAGTGGTTAAGAGCAGGTGTCGTTAAAGAGGCAATGTGATGCAAAATGTGCAAAAAAAAAAACAAGAGTGAGTCTACTTTTTTTCTTTTTCACATTTCAGAAAGTTTTTTTTTTTTTTATAGAAAGCTCACATTGAAGAAGCAGAAATGTGCCATAACTGCCCCAAATATAGCCAATAAGAGGGCTTTCAACCTCCAGTGAGAAGGTACAATACTCACTTGGACTGGTAGGGGTTGAGGCTGGCAATGGGCACGACTTTGGAGCCTCCGCCTGGAGTACTGGGCATAGCAGATGGAGCCTTCTTCCCAAAGTCTCTGTTGAAACCTCTGTTCACTGTCGAAAGAAAGAAGAGTAAAAAATAAATGATCCATGAAGAGCAGTGATGGAAAGGAGTCAAGAGAGAGGTGCATACATTATTCATCAGAGACAAATTACAAAAATCCAATTTCTTTGCTTTGCAACTGCTTGATCACCGTAATTATCTCGCTTCATGAGGGAAGTTTCATCAAAGAACGACTTAAAGTAAATTTACCATCGTTCGCTCCGGAGTCTCGCGAGGAGGAGAGACTCGATGAGGAAACAAATCTCGTCAGCCCGAGTCGCAGCAGAAGTGTGATCCAGCATTTTGGTGAGGAGGATGATTCACATTTCACAGAACCAGGGCAGAGTGTGAAATGCTATAACAAACTGGAGCTGCTCTTCCCCCGGAGAGCAGTGCTGCCTGACTTTTGAGATTTTCCGTTTGAACAAGCGCTGCACATTTGATTTGTGTGCGTCTCACGCGGAGGATTAGAGTTCAAAGTGTCCACTTAAGTCCTCCCACTTTGCCAACCACTGCACTTCTGGTAATTAAGCCCCCAGATCAAGAAGCACACACAGAGAAATGAACAATGACTGTGCTGATGAGGAGGGTAGCTGCCACAACCTCAATTCCCACACGGCAGATTAGGGGGGGATGAATACCTGCTCTGACACACACTGGAGAACAGCAAAACCATCCTGGCACCTGGACTGCACATCTCTCCTGGTCTCCAAGTTATCTTCCACCGACGCCAACCACCGAGTGTTTTTAAAAAATAAACTATTCTGATCATTAAGCTCGTCGACACTCCCCTGGAAGTCTGCGCTGCTGCGTAAATCTCCATCTGTGGGTCGTGTGTGCTCTCCCCCCAAAAAATCCAGGCATAATTACTGGCATATATCAGTAGAGACAATTTTCTATCAACACCGGCTCAGAACTATTTAAGATTATCATATGGCGCATTACTGCAAAAACATTGTGTTCTGGGAGAGTTGTGGTTTTCAATAACGCTGCAGAAAAAAATAACTCTGGAGTAAGCTTAAAATGAAAATGTTCCTCAGTGGGGCTGTCAAAATTACAGTCTTGTAAATCTCCAGGTCCATCGAAGGACTTCAAGTAACAGAAAAATGCTGCCATCTGGTGGTCGTTTAGGCACCACATGCGCTCCATGTTTTTGGAGAACATGACCTCTAAAAATGATTTTAATTTAAACCAGAAGTCAAAAGGCTTTCACTCACTCTCGTTTCTGTTCTGAGGCTGCAGTGGAGGTCTGTTTTCAGGGACGGGAGCTGGCTGTGATGCTTTACCCTGACCTGCAAGGAACACTTGACATTAGCAACAGTCAACAACACTTTCCTTAAGTGTCAGAATTGTACCGCCACAGACCTGCATCATACACATTTTCAAAGGATACTTCGGCAATAAAACTAGTTCAGATTCTGAAGTCTTACCATCGGTGTAAGTCACAGGGTCGCCTATTTTACCACCAACTTCTTCAGCACGCTTAATGACATCAATCTCCAAAATGATCACCACTCGACTGTGAAGAGACAGCCACAAACAGAAACGTTTAGTCTGAATGTTTCCACTGGAAGTCTAACAACACTTGAAATGTAGAGCTAATCTACATACCGTCCATCCTTCAGTATATTGGTCACGTGCCGCTTCAGGGTGCAGATGCAGTTTGGTGCCAGCCTGTTGTCCTCAGCCATGCAGTTCAGCTGAGTGGAGAGCATGAAGGCTGCAAAGATGTAGAGAGATGAGAGAACAAATCAGCACGAGCAGCTCAAGGTCTTTAAACTAAGTGACACCGGAGAGAAACAGCTCCTATAAAAAAAAGAATAATGGTGACAAATCACTTTTTCAATGTCAGGCAAAACAACACAAGTCAAGTCATCAAAAACCCTGTCAACATTAAACTTTACTGTTTGTCATTAGTCATCGAATGATCCCCACAAAAAATAAAAACAATGACTTACACCTTCAGTATTGATAAATTGGCTGGATATCTGAACTGGTTCTTGTCATGTGACAGTTTTGCTGAAGAGCTACAGACAACGACAAAGAATTCAGCTTACAGGACATAGTGTGGCGTCCATCGCTCATCATCACCCGGTAGCGAGAATGACCATTTCCTCCATCGATCTTGCGGATGTGCTGGAAGACAAAAACAGCTTGATGTATTTCCTTTGATATATTAGGTTCCTCTGAGTAATTAGTTTTTTTCACTGTCATTGTTTTAAACTAATCAGAAATTCAGAAATGTAAAGGCTTGAACCGAGCTGTAAGAATTTGTGGAGGTTTGAGTTCCTCTGAAACATGTACAGAGGTGTCTGAAGAAACTAAACAACTGACCAAACGTTATCATGACGTTATACAACCGGAGCGCAACAGTGACCGAGTTTGATCCATGGTGAAATTGTTGTTTGGAGTTTCATTTATTTGGATCTTCGAGTTTAAAGCAGGTGCACGCTGGAAAAAGTTTGATCGATGCCAGTCCTGTTGTTATCGCTGTTGAGGACTGCTGTGTTTTATCCCAAACTGTTCGGTTTGTCTGTCAGTTCACAGGGTAAATATAAGTTGTTGACAGATTTGGATAAAATTTGAGGGGTGGTACAGGGAACGAGTGATTTCATCTCAGTGATGATCCAAAATGATGAAAACCATCATTTCATTGGCCTGTTTCAATAGTTAGTGGTCCTCTAAGGTAGAGCAGCCAGCGAGGGGTTAAAGCTGGACAAGTTAGCAGGCATTTTGGTGGAGGTTTGCACTCTACCCAGTGCACTATTGTTTATTCAGATATCTTATAGTATGTCAAAATTAAAACTGCTTGACGTGAGATGCAGTTTCATAAACAGCCCCCCCCCCCCTCCACATTAACAATAACATTCACACTGCACAAAAAAAGACACAAAAAGCTGAACGATTGCAGCAAACAAAATGTCTCCCAAGCGTTTGGTTTGGGTTTCTTACCATCAGTTGAAGCACTGGATCGTTGCAAGTGCCGCCGTTAGACAAAGCCTGCAAATAAACAGTTTGAACACTTTAGATGTTTTTATTCTGCAGATTATTTAAAAAAAAAAATTCAATGCTTGAATAACCTCAGAAATGTCAATACTCGACTTCAACTGTAACGAAAGACAAAAAAAAACAAAAGTAATATTTGCTATGACTACCTGACAAAACACGATATCTTAGCGTTTCGTATTTTATAGGGTTTAGGTTTTCTCACAGCTGAAGCGAATCAGCGAAAAAACGACTGAGTGTCGAACAAAATACAGATGCATCATTGAACAAAGTTTTCTGCTTAAATAAGGTTTTTGATAGTTAGGACACGCAGCGAAGTTCGACCTTACCTCAATGGCTCCCTCTGAGAGTTTCGTCATGGCTGCGGAGAAGAGATTTAGCACCGAAAAGACGGATTTACAGAAATATCAGGGGAACTAACTTGACGCTTCTAACACCGACAGCAGTCTCGAAATTTGTGTCCGACGCGCCAACAGCTTCGATTAACGCGCCAAAGAAAAGCGAGCGTTTCCGTTTCCGTGCACAGATCTGAGATCAGTTTATAGCCCGCTCGCAAAACGAGAGCCAGGCCCGAGGAGCGCCACAGAACTGACGTGAGGCTGCCTCGCAGCACGTGACGTCAGGCGCCGAGCGCAACGCATTCAAATGCCTGTTGAACAATTGGCCGAAAGAGCTTCCTCATGCAACTTTACTCGAACTCGTAATTTATTTTGTTTACCACACTATCTTGCTTTTAATGCGACAATTCTGACAAATTACGGTAATTAACATTTACCCATATCAAATTTACACCCACACACCTCTGAATTTTGGAAACAGCAACACACGTGTATACCTTTCTTTTCTAGCACTAAGATTTCCTGAGACCTTAAAGTTGTATGGCCGCCTCTGTTAGGGTTAGGACAAATTCAAAAACCCAAAATGTCATTCAATTTATTTTTTCTCTCGTTTGATGGCTGGTTTTTGTCATTTTGCTGCTGTTTTGAAACCCAGCATTGTGTCAGCTACCTTCTAGCTCACAGTTAGGGAGAGATGTGGAAAATAGGGTTGAAAACACTTGGAAATTGGAGACTTGGGAATTTACCATCCCCTTTTTTTGCACAATGACGGCAACCTTGGATACAACACATGATAATTGAGCTTATGTTATCCCTCACAAATACATAGTGTTGCATGGCAAGAAACATGCTCATACAAACTCAGAAAAAAGGTGAGACAAGTTTATTCAATTTTTCAGCTTCGCTTCAGAGGCTTGAAGAATCAATGCTGATTCCCACTGTCACCGTTCAGGTGGCCGCGTTACTGAGACACTGTGTGCTGGTTTCTGCTCATTTTCCACCATCTGTATGAGAGAATATTTGAGGACCACCTGTTCTCCACAGCTGTTTGTCTTTTTTTCTTCTTCCCAAATGCATTGACTTACATTCAACAACAACTTGTTTTGATATGTCACAAATAAACTTCCTAAGCACAACATGGGAGTCAGATCACTCGAATTTATTGACCGGCTACAAAACCAAAGCATACAGAGGGTGTAACATTTTGAGGCTGTAAAAGATCAGTTCTGGTTTAACCTTCAACAATGACTTTAACTCTGTTGTGTCATTAACTATGATGAATTTCTTTACCAGTGTGTTATCGTAGTTCTATGTCTGCATTGTTTGAAAGGGGTATTTTCATAAAGCGAACAAAAAAAAAATTAAGCATCTCTTTCTAAATATAACTGACCCAACGCACACACATACACACTGTTAGTACAAGTATAAATGTACTTTTTGGAGCAAACCCAGACGAGTAGTGTGGGTTATTAGTGCCTACTTTGGTGGACCTCCAAATGAGCCCATTTGATTCTTATCAATTGGAAATCCCACTTTATCCGTGTTACCAAAATCTCTTTGCAAAATGGGAGCTCCGGGATTCGGGTTGTTAATGACGCCCATGAAGATCGGTACTTGAGTCGTATCATCCATAAGAGCAAAGAAGAAGGGTTGAGTGAGGTGGAAAATAGGATTGGACGCCCTTGAGATGACCACAGTGGTAGCTGCAGCGGCCTCGGCACCCTCCTCATTTATCTCCATGCTGGATTTATGCATCACGCTGGACACCAGCAGGGGGCCATCTGCCATGCCAGCCAAATTGGGATTGGAAAACATGTCGCCAAGGCCTAATCCAGGGCAGAGAGGACTGTGTCACTTCACAGGATAACATGGGTTTACTTCCACCACAGAATTAAGAAAAATGCATGCACAGTAAAAATTGGTGAACGACGGCAGAAAACAATCAAAGTCTCACCCAATTTCGTGAAAACTTCCTGTAACTCTTGAGCGTACTCCAGTTTGAATTTGGGAACTTTAACTTGGACCGCTCTCTCTTTGGGCAGACGATGATACAAGTGAGAGATATTCAGATTTGCAGAGAGAGAGGACACGTTCACCTGACCAGACAGAGGCATGACCACCAATAAACTCATAGAGTGGAGGAACGGGAAGCTTGCAACCTGCAAAGGAAAAGAGGCATGGAGTTGTAGAGAAAATCGAGGCTGTCATTAGTTTCATTCAGAATTTTTGTTTTTTTGGGGGGGTATGTGATAAAACATTTTACCTGAGCCTCCAGTTCATGATCAATAAATAAACTCAGGGGGTGTTTTGCATCTTCCATCACTTCCACGTCAACCATGTGCTTTTCATCGAGGTAAAATACACCTCTGGAAGTGAAGCGTGGGTCAAATTGAGCTTTCCATTCTCCTGTGGGGAAAGAAATCAAACAGAAAAGAGCTAATTAGATCAGGGGAAGCTTTTTTACTTAAAGCAATATCATTTTGGGGTTTTATTAATCCTAAAACAATGTTTTGGAAAGAACATGTTAACAGAGCTGTTCGGGTCCAAGCCAGGGAACTTTGACAATCAGATCTCGTTTACCTTTGAAATGGATCGCATTGATGAGCATGAGGAGCAGATTGGGCGGTAGGGCAGGGAGAAAGTCTGTCATCTGTCCCTGTGTTACGTTCTCCACCCACTCGTTTATCTGCTGCAGGCTTTCCAGGACCGCCGGCTCTGACTCATATAGCCGCTGTGATTCATTGACAAATGATTGCTTTGGCTCAAACCCTAAAAGTTTCAAGAAAAACAAAAAAAGAAAAAAAGTATACAGCCTTTTAAATCATTTAATGTCTTTATCCAAAAATGATGATGAAAGTAATTCAACAGATATATAACATAATATTTTCTGTAGTTTGGAGTTATGCCATTATAACTTTTAATCAAGACTTTTGGACAAAACAAAATGTGTTTTATGCAGGAGTGACCTTGGCGCAGGAAGATCCGTGTGGCAATCTTGAGATCATTGTTTCTGAGATGCTTTAGGATGTTATGCAGGGACTGGTGGTAGCAGGGCAGAGTGTTTCCGTGGAGATGATGCATCAGCAGCTTCTCTGTCTCATTTACTGCGCCTGTAAAAAAAAACAAAACAAGAGATGCCCAATGATTAGATGAGAACGCGACACGTCTCCGGACGGCTATAAACGAGGACAAGTTGCTGACACAATCCATCAAACGCGCTCATCACGAGTGCTTTAGGTACAATGCGACTTGTTAATGCTGCAGCAGGACTTGCGTACCTAAAGCCAACTGGGAAAGGGCTAGTGATATGCTTAAAGGAGATATGATGACATTTGGCTCCTCTGGTGTTGCCTCCAGGTTCTGCAGCAGCTGCACTCCCAGTCTCTGGATGGCTGCAGCCAGAGCCTTTTGGGACTGTGAGCTTCGACTGACGGACGGACAGCCGTCGTCTTCTTCGTCGTCTGAAGAGGTTCCGTTGGGCTCGCTGGTTATAGTCGATGCGACTGCGGGAGCCTCTGTGACATCTGCATTTTCTGGTTGCGCTGTGCTGAGGCTTTCTGCATTCTGTTGGTAGCAAAAGGTAATTGCAAGGTTTTCTCCAGCCTGCTAATTTAGTTGACGAGAACATTGCACAGTGACGGGAAGAACATTCAAATGCTGCTATTTTGCGTCTAACCTCTACAGGCTGAAGGGGAACCAAGGGGATTGACTGGTTTTCTGCCACCTCAGCGTTCTGTTGGACAGAAAAAGAGTCATTTTTACCATATTTTAAACACTGTAAGGGTAACACAGAATATAATGATCTTGCAGGATTTGCGGTGTTATTTTAATAGTTTACAGTAGCTCCTTGGCTGCAGAGACAGATGAACAGGAGTGTCAAGCAGAGGTCCATGTCCTCACAATGTAACTGCGAAAGAGAAACAAAATTTGCTGGAAAACTGTGCTCACTTTATCTGAAAAAACAACCCTGTCGTTCAAAGCACTTTGGTGTATTGTGCAATAAATCAATAACCTCTCTTAAGTCCAAGCACTCACTTAACCATGAAGTTGCAAACTGTCACAAACTAAACAAGACAGAAAATCCTCAACCTTGTTTGACTGCTTCAATGTTTTGTTTGATTGTCTTGAACACTTTCTCCTCACTAAGTTGCCAGCTCTTTAAAAGGAACCCGGATCATCTGGAAATATGCACAAAACTTCAGGCACACGTACAATGTTGTAAATGTGACTCAAGGATTTCTTCTGAATCTGTTTTCTTGCAGTAGTCAATGATGCACTCTTGAAGGTAGCGAGTTTATCATTGTAACAAGCATTGCTGCAGGCAGTTCACAAAACAGGACAGAATAAATACTTGTATTGTCGAAGGTAGTTTCGTAGACCAACCTATGGTGGTGTTTGTTGTCAGCTGCATTCAAATCGTCAACCAAAAGTAGAATTGAAAAACAAAGCAAAACTGACATTTAGTGTTACAGCACCACTGCATCTGACCTCAGACAAATACAACAAAGTCCTCAATAATTGAATAGTCTTTAACACATTTCACAAGAACTCAAGTTTCCCCAAGAGCAAGTCGTGCTAAAGCGTATCCGTCAAGAAATATTTCAGATCTTACCTTTTATTTAAATTACACAAATACTTGCTGTCTTGTCCAAAAAAGGAGCGACCAAGCACTGTGGATGGCAGTATTTCTGAGAGTAAAAGATTGGCATTTGCTCAGCAAACAGTTAAACATTAACAAAGATTGATTGGGGCCTCGTTTAAGCCACTATTTGTTTGTAAATGCAGTTGCAGCGACTCTTGCTGGGTGGAATACTGAAGCCAAACCCACGTAAACATGTTGCATGTCAATGGGGAGGTGATTAATATGACACAACTGGATCTGAGAGCAGGAACACGAGTTTTATTTACAAGCGTGATTCATCCGGCAGCAGGTGAATAAACAGAACCAGCTTAATCACTGTGATGAAGTCCTCCACATTTCCCAGAATCACCTGGGACTGATAGTGTACCGACTTCCAAAAAACAGGCTGGAAAGAAGTGATTGCTTAAAAGTGTTGAGAAAAATTTAAGGGGTAAAAAAAAGGGGACTTTAGGACTTGAAAAAAATTCATATTTCACCACTAAACCAAAATCGACCCTTTCGGGTCACAGGACTGCCATTTGCAAACATACAAGGGACTTTGTCCAATCTAAGCTCGACTGCTTCAGCTTAGATCAAATGAGAAGACTGTGAGTCCTGATGAATTCAGACGACAGCAAAGAAAAAACCTGAGACGCAAAAAGTACATGGAAGAGGTCTTTATTAATCCGGTTAATAAACAGGAGCTTTTTTTTTTTTGAATGAGTTTGTTGAAAATCCTCCCAAAAATTGAATATCAATTGAAACCAATTATCCATGTGTAACTACAAACTCTCTTTTAAAGACAACACTGGACATTTTTATGATTAGATTAGAAACACAACAACCTATTAAGTGCAGGCTCCATTCAAGAGCATTGTAGGGTTGAGACAAATGACACTGGTCAACGCCAAGTTTATTGTCTACGTTTTTTCTAAGCTGATTCAGTAACATTTTGAAGTGCTGAATCCAAAAATCACATTGGCTTTGCTCAATCGGGTCAGAAATCTGTTTTTTAACGTTTTTGTTCACATGTGTTTTGATAGAAAAATGTTCTTTAGTTTTTGAAATACATAAACTGAAGTTGGTTAGGTCAGGGGGACAAAAAAAGAAATAAATGTCATTTTTGGATTCACCAGAGCAAAACTGTCCTGAATCAGTCCATAAAAACAAAAGACAACTTACAAAAACTATTTTTTGTAACCCAGTGTAATTAGAAAGGTAATCATACACACGGGGATCGATTTGATTGTTAAATGATACTTAGCTTGGAAAAACTTCAGGATTCTGGATGTTCATTGAAAACTGCAGTATGAGAGAGAAAAGAGTTTACTACATATTGATTAGCATTACACGAGGAGCAAGTTAAACCACATTTTTATTGATTTATAACTTCTGTTGGCTGTTTTTATTATATGCAGATACATATAAAGATTAAAATACAAAAACTTTTTATCTTGGCATTGACTGTTTCTACGTTAGCTGCTTGAGTCAGAGACCAGAAAAGTGGCGAGTCTCATCCTAACGAGCATAACCAGTCAAAGTGTGTCCAGATCCATTCCCACCACAATGTTGCTACAGGTTCAGAGTGCGAAATCAAGAGTACCTAAACACAGTTTAGAAAATCCTGAAGCAACTTCAAGTAATTCATCAGTGGATAAAAACATTCAGTCTTTGAACATCTGAGTGAGAATCTAAATGTTACAATTCAGGCCACACTTGTGCAGAAGATTAAAGGCTGTGCATCGATAACTAACCTTTAGGGTGTGACAACTGTAGCGTCTCCTCTCTGAGGAGGTACACCAAGACTGTCATCACAACAGTGAGTGTACATTTGTTGTTCATGATGTATGAAGTAACTACCATTAGACAGTTTTCATGAAACACAGAAAAACACGAACACAAACAATTTGATCTACAAATACTGCATAGTTCAATCAGTGCATTTGGATACGCATGTTTTCTATCGTTGAGGGAAATGGAACGTGAGGTCGATGTATTTTTGGTTTTTGTTATGCATCTATTTGGAAAAGTGTAAACACTACATTAGACCTTCCTGAGCTTGCCTTCCAATTCATCTGCTTGAACAGTTCGACTGACCTACTCAAAAGAACAAATGACCTGTCGAGATGAGAATTTCCCATTATATACTTTACATCTATAATCTGGTTGAATGTACATGATAAAAGCCAGTGGAGTGGCACGCTTCTGCTCTCCGTCAGACTCAGTGCCGACAACCAGACCTGTGAGATTGGTTGAAAATGAAGCTTAAACAATTTGTGCTGCCTCATTCAGAAAGCAGTTTAAAGGAATGCACAATCTGCCCTGCCAGTACAACTGACCGAGAGCACAGAGAAGGCAGACGGAGCACAGTCTCCTGCAGTCTTCACTAATAAGACACTTTACAGGCCAGTGGAAAGAGTGTTTAGTGTAGCTGAGAGCTATTGATCTAAGCTAATAACCTAATGGCACCGTTCTCAGAGCCCAGCAGCAGGAGCCTCTTAGTGGGCAGGACCGCCAGGCTGGTCAGAGTGCCACGGAAGTTCTCCGAGCTCAGCTTTGTGCTGCTCACGGGGCTCAGGGAGATATCGCCCATGGAGTACACCCCGATCTTGTTAGCCACAGTGCCGGTGACGATCTCCGAGCCGTAAAGGTCGAAGGCGTGGACGGGGTCAGACTGGGACTTGTAATGGCGAAGCGGCTTGTTCTCAAGGTCCTTCCACACGGTCAGAGTGTAGTCGGTGGAGGAGCTGATGACCAGATTTCCTTCTGCAGCCTGGAGAAAAAAAAAGAAAACAAAAACAAAGTGTCGTCAATCTCCCTGCTGAGGTTAAGTATCAAGTTCAAAGTTTGCCAACATAACTTTTGAAGATAGCTGATAAAATGTGTTAAACAAAAAGTAAGTCAACTCCACACTAAATGACTAAATATGTCACATTGAATGCAACAACTAATTTGAAAAAAAAACTGTATTTTTGAAGATTGAAGAATCAGCATGTGTCACACATATTCAGACATAAATCAGCAAATACTCATTTCTGACTTCTCAAACATTACTAACTTTAATGCACAAACAGAAGATTAAAAAGCTGTGTAAAAAAAATAATACACAACAGCCTACAATGTACTTTCATCCACAAAGTAAAAACAAGTCATGTTTATTTTTCAATGAAACCAGCTGTTTTTCGCTATACGTAAGGATTTGACGGGACGCCCCATTGATACGAACGTGCCAATGAGAATCACAGTGGTCTTTCTAATGAGTAACCTGTGTCCATATTTGCCTAAACTTGTGCTTTTAAAACTGGAGATACAGTCCTTGACCTAATTTGGGGTTAAATAAAGTTTGCGCTGTGTTGACAGCAGAGCTGATGGGTACAACTTTCACCATCTCTGCATCACTACCTCTGGATAAGTGTCAAAATAAAAGCTACTTGCCTAAATGCTTTTTCATCATTTTGCAGTCAAACGGAATCCGGCTAAAAACTACATTTCTAGGATCTGTGAGAGTAACTAATTATGTGTTAGCTTCGGCTTTACATTCAAGCATTTACTATCTATCCGAACCTTCACCTGATTAATAGGCTGAGCGCAAACCAAGCAGCCACATTGATCTTTATGATAATAGCAAATCTTTTGCAAAATAAAAAACTTGTTTTTATTTACATCAGAATAGGTCAGTGACCCATTTATGAGAAGGTTTCATTTAGCATCAGGAAACAAAAGCACAGTAAAACTGGCCAAAAAGTCGTTTTGCCTCCCTGGTCAAGGTCAGACATTTGTGACGTGTGCCTGTAATGCGAGTTGATCAGAGTCAAAAGGTCAAAACAAGTGGCAAGTCATCAGTTGGTCAATGTGTGAATTTCATGCTGTGACAACATCAAAGTTTTCAGGGTTTATGGGAAACTGATTGTAAGTGTCCACGTCACATTCAGGTTTTTTTTTAATACATCACACCCAAAAAAGTGATGAGTGGACACTGTGTCCTCTCCTCCTGCTACCACCCCACCCTGTGGATTTTTTCATGGTTATTACCCCAATAGATTAGTTAAGGGGTGCCAGAATTTCTAAACGAATCTTCTATTTGATCTCCTGCAGGCTTTTGTAATTTCAATGTTTACACCACAAGAAGAGAAACGGACCCTGTTGCTTTCAAGAGAGGAAAAAAATCCAAGTCTGGCCATAAAACCTGACCGTAGTTTACAGTAAAAGCCACTTTCTGTCACCCACAGCCTGACTCATGTCTGCCCACTTATGTTTTCTCTAAACAAGTTGACCACTAATTAAGCAAACACGTCATGCATGTGTTGAGAAACAGATGTTTACTGAGGATACTCTGTGTAACTCGGGGTCAAGTTGATCTGTCCACAATGTGACCAAACTGTCAACTCAGTAAACTAAAAACAAATCAGATGTTATTAAATACACTTTTCAGAGAATCTGCAGATGCTTTCATATAATTTTATAAATTGCATATTATATGTATGAGCAACTCACATCCACCACATCCATGACAATTCTTTAGTTTTTATTATAATTTTAAAGCCTCCATGATCTGAAACACAAGTTACACAAAGTCACTGGTCCACAGTAACATGTGCTTTATTTGTGTGGGCTCGATGTCCTCATACTTTTATTGGGCTTCTCATCTTCTTCTCCTTTGTTTCTCTACCGTGACTGGCTGAATTTTGTACGCATGCACCACCTACAGGCCTGAGAATATGTACTGCACAAAAAAAAACCAACAAGTATACCTTCATTTGTAGAATATCTCCCTCGTGTGCAGGCCAGCCTCTCAGTATGAGTCCTGTGCGAGCATCCAGCAGGACAATGAAGCCAGAGGAAAAACCTGCAGCCACCGTGCGTCCTGAAGGGCTCACTGCCAAATAACGGATGAGCCCAGCACTCACATTGTTGTATGCCAGACGGAACTCATGCTGGGAACACAAAGGGAAGATTTGTCACTGTCAAGTCTGGAATACCCCCAAAGTGGAGAAGGGGGAAAAATAATGTAATTTCTTTAAAACAAAATATTGATAATCATTTGTTTGCATGTTCTCGGTCTGTCCAGAATGAGCTTAGTGAAATTGCTACCTGTAATCCAGGTTTGCGAGGATCAATGAAGCGGAGAACAGAATCTGCACTGCCAAAAACAACACTGCTGTGTGGAGCTGGCATGGTGGTGACAGCTGTAATGGGGTTTTTCCCATCAACAGCTTCATAGGAGCGGATGTGCTTGCCTAGAAAACAATCAAATATTTGCTACTTGAGAAAGAAAGCATAAAAAAAGCTGCCACGTCTGGACACAAAGTAGTATTCAGAAGACAGTAATTGGAAGCCAAAACTGTATTTTATCTTCGTACCTGTGTACTGGTCCCAAAGGTGAACGGTGCCATCACAGCTGACAACCTCCTGAGAAGCCTCGAGCTGTCCAACGTAGAAGACTGACTTTCGATGCTCACTATACGTCAGCCTGGGCTCCACTTCCTGTGTGCCATCACCATGGTTATAAAGGGGCCAGAGCTTCACAGTCTTGTCTTTACTCCCAGAAAGGAAGTAATCCTCTCCAGCCAGCGGTGCCAAACACTTTGTGGTGCCTGAGTGACCCAGGAAACTCTGCAGTCTGATCTGATGGAAATGGAAGTGTGGGTCCTGTTGGTTGAGTCCGATTTCATACTGCCAGTAGGCAAGCCAGTTGCCTTGCAAAGAGCGACTACTTCTGGGGAGCTCCTGCTTCAGGGCACTGTCCTCTGGGGTGGGGCCTGTCACCCAGGAGGAAGCAAAAGAAGTGGTGCCAGTGGATGCAGCTGTGAACGTGGAGGCAGTGGTGACGATAGGTGTGGTGTGGCTCGAGCGACCCCAGGAGCTGGCTAAGCCAACACTGGAACTCCCACCATAGTCAGTGTCTTGTGACACCTGGATGCGATTTCCAACAAGGTGACTTCCAAAAGTACCCGATTCGGGGTAGGAGTCACCTGGGGAGGTGGAGCTTATGGGGGGTGCAGGAAAAGGGCTGTAACCTACACGTCTCGAGGATGAATGCGTGTCCAACCTGGAAGTCGCGCCGGGATTGGTATCCGGAGCTCCCTGACTCACACTCTGGTGATAAGACTGAGCCAACTGCCATACCAGCTCATGATTGGGAACCACTTTTCGAATTGCTGCGTCGCCTACAGAGATCACAATAATCACAAAAATAGTTTCTAAATTACGGACAACTTATTCTGCTGCCTTTACTTTGTATATCAAAAGATGAGGTCTCCTACCTATAAGGCAGTAGAACGGGATGTAGGAGGCGTGGGCCATCTCAAGGTTGAAAACAGTCTGCAGCTCCTCCAGAACTGCGAGCTCATAAGTCACATTTTGCTCCTCAGGTGTGCAGAGATCCAGCACTGTGACTTCTCCCACAATTCTCCGTGGGGCGTTGTTCAACTATGGTGTGAGAAAGACAACCTTATTTGTAAAATTTCTCTTAAAACTTCTGAAATAATTTCATGATTAACAATTGATTACATTTTACTGATGGCTGGGGTTATAGTAAGATACCATGAACCTAATACATGTGCATTGTGTGTTTCTATACAACCTACCTGAGGTTGTAGAAACTGCAGCAGAGAGAAAATGGCAAAGAACCGGCACAGCGTGTCAGCCATATGCTGTTGCACCATCTCCCTCCCGATGCGCAGACAGATGAGAGCCATTAGGCTGAGTGTCTTCAGGCAGACGGCAGTGCGCGTTTGTACCCCACTGGGAAAGCTACAGAACAGAGTCGAAAGAAAGGAACAAAGAGGATCAAGGACATTCCTATCATAGCAGGCTTTGTACTTACACTATGTTTGAACACTGAAAAAAACTATATTGCACTAAAGCACAAAGGTTGGATAAAACGTAACAAAAAATAGGAATTTGTTCCTATGAATTCACTGATTTAACACGATTTATTGAATGAACCGTTGCACCACCTAATGTACGATAAAGACTTCTATGTTATTTACCCCATGCGCGGTGTAGTTAGCAGATCCAACAAAGGTAGAAGGACATCCTGATTGATCTTCATTAGCATGTCCATCAGTGTGGCGTCAGACAGAAAGACGATGATCTTCTGTGTAAGTGCAACGGCTCCAAGCAGACTTGCTTCTTTTCGTGTGTTAAGACGTTGTGATGCAGGTGGTGAAACCTGGAAAACAGTCACATTTGTTACAATGAAGGGACCTTTTGGTATTTTATCCAAACACGCGTTTATTGTCAGTTCATTTTGTTAAAGGACGAGTCTCTCCATGTAAAACAACTTTCAGAAACTGGTGTGGCTTTAAAAGGAAAATACCAAGGAGAATTTCTTCAGGCTTACCAGATATCCTATGTAAGGCAGGTACTGGTAGGTAAGCACAGGCTCTCCATAGAGCTGCGCTATGTAGATCAGACATTCCAACACAGGTCCGGCTGTGTGGTCGCCAACCACAGGCTTCTTCTCATACACACTGCCCATTCCAACACTCTCCAGATTACTTTCCTCAGATACAGTGGCCACAAACTGATGGTTCTCAAGTCCTGCGTAGGGAGGACACGGTAGAAGAAAATCGCACAAAAAATAAAAGCAGTGACAAATTGTATTGGTTGAATAATTTTGAAACAAAGTTTTGTCAATAAAAACAAATATGATAAACGCACCAATGTAACAATTTGTGAGCAGTCGTAGCAAATTTCTGGCCACGTATCGAGCTGTCACAGTTGGTCCAAGTTTTGCTGAGAGCCATCGAACTGTTTTGCAGACTGTATCTGTGTAGCGAACAGAAAAATATCAAAAAGGATCCGTTTTTGAACACATTGTTTTACACTAGACTTCAATATTTACTCACCTAAAAGAATTTTCTGCTCTTTCTCCTCAGACTCGGATGGATCTTGGTCATCCTCTTCTTCCTGTCCTCCCACAATTCCTTTCTCGGTCTCTTCCAGCGTCATTCCATTCACAAATTCATTTTCCAGAGTTGCAACTGTGGCCACAGAAGTCTCTGTGCAACCCGAGAGTGTGAGCTCAAGGTTGGCAGCAGTAGGATCATCTGTGCCCTCTTTGCTGTCATTATTCTCCGTCACCTCCTCTTCTTCCAGTTCTGCTCCCTCCTCTCCCTCACTTCCGTGTTTCAGGTCTTGACTGCTGTCGGCTGATTTTAAACTGGCTCGATCCCGCATTGAATCATCACCCAGAGACAATTCACTTGTGCTGCTTTTGTCACTTAGTTTTCCGACACTCAGAGACTCCTGGTCTTGATCCTTGGTTGCTGAGTTTTGGCTGGACTGCTTCCCAGCGGCCACTCCTGCTCCGTTGTTGACGTAGAACCCGTTCTGAAAGTCCTCTGCCTCTGACAGAAATACTTGATCATTTAGACTGATGCCAGAGGAGTAGTTAATGAGTCCGCTGTCTCCGACCACCCCAACTCCTCCGCTGGCCCCACTGCTACTTCCTCCAACAGATCCAGACGATGCCCGCACCTCACCGCACTGAAAGTCCTCTTCTTCCTCCTCCCCGAGATTGCACATGCCAGGCCTCATCCCTTTAAAGGCTTCCCCTGCTGAATCTGTGATGTTGCTTTCAAAGCCAGTGATGACCTGCAGGACATGCGGGAGGAGGTTGGAGAGAAAGGCCTGCAGGCCAAGCCTCACAATCAGCTGCAGAATGAAACAGTCGGTGTAAAGATAGAAGCGTCCTCGAAGGCAGTGAGGGTTCTCATAGACACCGATTAATGGTTTCAGTAAGTATTTGTTTGCGTTTCTGGGGCCCAGTACTTTGGAAATGGGCTCAAAAAGGTACCAGGCTGCATACACAGCAGTTGGCTCCTCAAGCATCAGAGCGAGAATGAAGGGCAGGAGAATTTCGAGACCCTCTCCAGTGATGTTGCTCCGCAGCAGTGCTTCCAGCTGTTGCCAAAGATGAAAGACAACATCTCTGCCTTGAACGCTACACATCGTTCCCATTTTGGCATGGTATGAAAAGATGAAACGATGAAGAGCAGCAAAATAGGAAGGGAAAGGAAATGGGGTGATGATGGAGTTCAACAACTGGTGTGGGTTCGGAGGAGGGAGACCAACACAGATGGGGTCATATCTGAACAGGAGTGGACTGGGGCAATCAGGAAGTTCCGTTTGTGCTACTTTACAGTGCTTCTCAACTAGTAGAAGTGTCTCAAGAGCATGGTGCAAAGACAGTGGTATGTCACGGAGACTGGCAGAGCATAGCTTCATTACAGCTTGGAATCGCTGTCTGAGGGGGGTGCTTGGCTTCAGTCCTCTCAGTTTAGCAGAGTAAAATATCTCTGCTATCAGAACACCAAAGGCCTGCATGTCTCTTTGGTAGAGTTGTGTAAGAGAAGGGAGAGACTCAATCATTTGACCCTCTCTCATACTGTCACTTGAAACGGCAGAATGTCCGACTTCAGCATGGAGAGATTTCACCAGGAAATTGTTCAGTTTCTCGAGTTCCTCCAGAGGCTGTAGTGGGTTAAAACCTTCAGGGAGGATGATCTTGATTTCCTCTGCAATAGCGGAAGCCACATTTCCTTCCCCGTGTTTTTTGTTCGTTGGCCCACTTCTTTGCAACACGGCACTTCGTAGACCAGGTCCCACGCCACTTGTGAAATCCCCTGGAAAAGAACTTGGAGACTGTGATACAATAAGTGCTGTGTGCTCTCCTCCAGTTTTACCTCCCACAGTACTGATGCAAGGCAGTGGTACAGAACAAGAGGCAGAAGTGGATGAGACAGTGGTTGCTAATGAGTCCAGAGCCTCTGTGCCTTGCTCAAGCTCTTCATCTCTGTCCACCATCGTCCAGCCAGTGGACTCGCAGCCAGTGGACTCTGGCACCAATCCATCCACAGTGTCCGCCACAGTCTGAGGGATTTGAAGAGAAGGCACGTTAAGAGCAGCAAGGCCAAGAAAAGGAGGTTCTGCGGGGGCATACTGGGTAGGAGACAGGCGGGGTGGGTGGGGCTGGTCAAACAGCTGAACGACACCATAGCTCGTCAGATTGGTGTGGTTGTCCACGAGGTGCAGGCACACGTTCTTGGCCCTGACAGCCTCTTTACCCGACAGCTTATAGCCAAACGTGAGGTCTATCCAGTGATGCAAGTACTGGGACACCTCCCTGCTCTCCAGGAGGCGTCGATGAACCTCAATAAACTCTTCGCAAGACTTGCACCAAGAAGGCACATCCAAGTCAGGCATGTCAGGATGGATGGAGCGGAAAATGGAGGGGTCGGTGTAGAACTCTGGAATGCACTCATCAGGGGTCCAGCTTTGCATGCGCTCCATGCTGGCTGGATATTCATTAGGCTCCCACTGGGACCTCACATGGCTGCACAAAACTGATTTGGGAGTCTGCCTGGCTTTGTAGACATAGTAGGTAATGTCTGAGAGGACGTCAGATATGTGATGAGGTACATGGAGGTGGTCAGACTGTCCTGTACTGCCAGCACCAACGCAGCCGCCGAGGTCTCCACCGACACTACTTCCACCAACCCCATTTCCTGCTGCAGCCGCCAAAGCCTCTTTGGTCATCTCATACGTAAAGTCCAGCTGCTTATCCCCCTTGTTGAGTCGAAACTTTGACCTTCTGAGATCCCGAAACTTTCCAAATGGCACAGTGAAATCTACCACCCAAGGCAGCACCGGGTGATAGTTTGGGTCTCCTTCTCGCCGTCCTGCTAGCCTGTTTAGTTCCATCAAGTAGCGAAAGTTGCTGACACGACCATGGACCCAATCTAAGACCAGTGTCTTCAGCTCATCAAAGCAGTCCTTACAGAATCTCTTGTTCTCTTGGCTCACACAGACCTTGTCACTTGGCATGAATCTTTTTGGCTTTTGTTTGCCACTGTCTGCATTATCTGCCATTCCAAGTTCTTCGTAGTGGGTGAGGTTGAGCTTCAGACGGCTGCAGAGCTGTTCATCAACTGCTATGTCCAGAAGAGACAGCTCTCCACAGGACAGACCGGCAGCATGACATGCCTGCAGAGCAGTTAGGAGCTGGTAGAGAATGAACAACACTTTGGCATGGCTGTTAGCAAGCTTGGCTGGGCTGAAGGAAACAATGTCATGTAGGGAATACTGAGTATAAGGTAGGATCACATACAGCATTTCTGCCGTCTCCAGGAGACACTCTGCAGGCAGAACATTGGGACACAACTGATCCGACTGTGATTTGGAAAAAGATGAGCTGGATGGCAAGTAGTTTTCTTTCTCCTTCTCTCTGGCTGGAGAAAGAGATGGTGATGCTCTGTCAGGCGAGAAGAACGTCACATTGAACAGTTTCTGCAACGCATGACGCACTGCGTCTACAGCTGCAACGTGCATCTGCTCACTGGTTCCTGCATATGGCTGAACAAGTTTGTAATGAGTTTCACGCCACATATTCCTGAAAGAAGAGAAAAACAGAAATTACTAATACATAAAAAAAATTCACTAGTGAATTTACTTCATTACATCAAAAAAGAATGTAGGTAAACTTTCAATTTTTTGAAAAGAAGAATTTTTCGTTGAATTGATCTTTTCAGCTTATTGCCTGTCAAGAAAGCCTGTTTAGACTGACCAGGTTATTTTAAAACCGAATCAGGAATTGAGTGTCTAAAGCACTGTTTTCAAGAGACTGGGTCAGCACCACAGTTGGGTCGCGAAAGGATTTATTTGGATTATTTTTTGGCTACCTAAAAATATATATCTGCCTGTTTTCTTCAGTTTAGTCTTTAAATTTCTGCAGTAACACATTGAGGACACATGAAGGCCACGCGGAGAACTTTCATCAAGAAAGTTAACTGGATGTTTATGTTGTTCCAAAGACTAAACGTTTAATGAAACTCTGTTTTGATGAGCTGGAGAGTGGGAGGAACTAAAGCCTGTCAGACTGCATCAAACTGCACTTTGTACACTGGTCAAAAGAAATAACACATTTATATACTGTACCTGACATTATGCTGGGACACACACTGCATGGTTTTCACATAGGAACCCTGTGACAGCAGTTCCATTTGCTGATGGTAGGGGTCTCTGCCCAACCTGTAGCTCAGCTTGCTTTTCCTCAGACCCTGAATGCACACCCGAGTCCATCCTTGGGGTAGCTTCGCCTGGGAGGACTGAAGGTATGTGCTGACTTCTGCTTCACTGCTGCTGTCAAAGCGAGCACAGCGCATTAACCTTCTTTCCCTCAGGCCCATCACCCAGCGCACAGGAACAAGGGCTACGAGTTCATGAGGACGGGGCCCCGGGCCTTGCTGCCGCCGGTCAACCCCCATGTCTTTCTCAACCGCGTGCATCAGCCAATCCATGGTGAGTCTCCAGGAGCTTGTTCAGCGCTGCACACTTTTTGACTATCAACTCGTTGGTTCCCACCAGGAATATTATTCAGTAATCCATGGATGAAGAAGGTACAGTCACAAGGCCAAACCTCGTCGTTTCTTCCAGCAGTCTCTGTGACCAAATGAATAAAAAGCAGAAATGTAGAGGAAGAAGACAATCAACAGTAAAAACAGTAACATTGTGTAACTGATAAAAAGTGAGGGAAACTTTTTCTACAGGGTGAAATCTGATATTCCTGCCATACAAAAGCAATGTGAAGTCAGCAAACTTAACTTGCTTAAAAATTAACAGATGCTTTAACACTCTGAGCACTCAATGATCTTAAAGGACTTACTGCTGTCTGCTACGTGGTTGAAGGTAAAAATAATTCGTTTAGAAGCATTGCTCCATTTTGTCCACATCACTCACATCCACTATTGATGAGTAAAAATATTCCATTAAAGTTCGTCCTGACATTTTAATATTTCACATTCCATCACCAACGCATTTATACTCTTTTCAGTTGCAATTACAGCTGTTATATAGTAATATCAGATGAATTTGAACCAATAGTTTTACGATTTTTAAGGTTCACAAAATTCTAGCTCAAATCACATGACTTTAGTGCCACAGTAACACAGCTAAGCCATTCAATGGGGACTTTTAGAGACAAGATCCAGGATTCAGAAGGAGCGATGTAAAAAAAAAAAAACGAAGTCGAAAGGGAAACTCCGCTCACTGATCCTCGTAAAGCCTGAATGGCTATCGCCTCATTAGCCTAAAAGGATAACATGCAATAAACAACAATAAACAACTTGCAACTATAATTGACACCAACATTAAACAAACAAAATTGCATTTGAGAAGCGAACCCGAACATAAGGTGTTTTGATTAGGCAGTAAAAACGAAAGTGAGTTGACAACGACGGAAATTTTTTAAGGAAGTAACACCGAAATTTAGCATTAGCTCAGTTAGCTTAGCTGAGAGGCTACCGCTTAAAAGAACAAACCTAATCCTGCAGAGAAAATATGATTATATATTTAAAAGCACTGCAGTCGCTTAAGCAAAAAATAATAGCAGTTTGGGAAGCATCTTCACAATACAGCACGGCAGACAACAGCTTGAGCAGACAGTTCAAATGTTTTAACTCACCTCACCACACTTGTAGCTAGTTGACAGCTAGTTAGCGCGGCGCTAACGGTGCACTCAGCTGTCACGCATGATAACGGTGCACCACGTTAACTCTCACGAAACCGCGACATGCTGCGGGGTCGCGCGCGCTCGCATTGCCATCCCCGGACGCTTTCGGACGAGTGTCAGCGGACGGACGGGAGTCGGTCAGCCGGTTGTGTTTTGTTCCGAATCGGTTGGAGCCATGATGTTTGGGAGCGCGACGCCTCACGTGACACAACAGCAGACACGGCTCATGTGACTCCTGCAGCTCGTGCAGCTGCAAGGACAAGCGCGCTCATGCTCGACATTTATTAATACGTTACTATGAGGACGGAGGATTTGCCAGTTTACTGATTTTCTGATGCACATGTGAACGACTTATTCTGATTTAAATGATGTACCTATTTTTTTTCTATTGCCTGTTAATAATTTTTAATATGCACGAATCCAGCTTGTGTAGACGGAAAACAAATGCATGAACATGATGGAGCATCACGATGTTGAGGTTGGGGCTCTCACGGTGAGACAGTCCTGGGTTAAACGCCTGTATGGGGCCTCTCTGTGCAGCCTTCAGGTTCTCTGTGTGTATTTTGGGGTTGCGATGTCCTCCCACGAGCCAAAAACAGGTGTTTGAAGACAACTCGTGAGTCTAAACTGTGAGTTTATGATTACCCGTCTCACTTTGCCCTCTAATGGCACAGTGTAAACTCGAGTTTACTCAAGCACACCCACCACAGGTCGAAAGCAGCTGTAAACAGGAAGAATGAATGAGTGAGTGAATGAATTAATGAACGTACAGACAAAACATTCATAAAGATATAGATGAAAACGCATGCACTCCACTAAGAAACACCCTGTGTAACGTCTCTACCATTAAATGATAAAGAATTCCTTAAAAAATGAACCACTTTCATTTTGGAGAGTTGTGTAAATTAAGTCTCTGTTGAAACATTTTTCTTCGTTCATGACAGTGTTGTTCGGTTACTAGTCCACAAGATGGCAACATACCTGCAGAGTCTTTATGTTTAAATACACACCCAGCAAACTAAGCATTCATGCTTGTAGGTACATTTATGGACTCAAGCTCTGTGTGATGGTGCAGTCCTCCTGATGTCATCTTTGTTTCCTAATTCTGTATTTTCCCTGACGTCGCCCTTTTGACCTTTGTTTTTCTGTCCTTCACTCCGCTCTGAATGAAGGATTGTTTGCTGATTCGAAGCAAAAGTTTGTGCAACTTCACTCTGTCACAAATGACATTTTCAAGGGCAAATTGATCACAAAACATTTTGGCCTTCATGAGCACTTGCCGTAATTCAATTAATTTCTCCTCGTTTGCTGTAAGAGTCAAAGATGAACACACTCATTAGCAAAAACAATTGGGGACCATGTTTTAATACATATTTTTTTTTAAGGCTGCAATTTATTAAAGCTGTATGTTTCTAAAGAAGCTAGTAGAATCAAGACACTTGCTGTTAAAGTTGAACAAAATACGTTAGAAGCTCACATCAGATTTCTTTCAAATCAGTTGAAAAGAAAGACAGATACTCCTTGCATGACCAAACTGGGTTTTAGGCTCGCAATTACAGGCACACAAATGAAAAGCTTCTCTCATCCCAGCACACCACCAATGCAACATAATTGCTGTCAGCACGTCAACAGAAAAGATATGGCCAAAGAACATGACATTCTTTGGCTCGGCATATCATGTTGCCCTCTCAGCTGTGTGCTCAGTTCAAAAGAATCATCAAACAGCGTGTTTCATGTTTTGGAGAGCTGCTTCTTCAGCAGTCACGACAGAAACAGAAGTCCATGGAACAGAACAAAAGAAGGTAAAATGAAGAACATTAAAAACAGCTTAGTTTTTTCATTAAGACTCCCTTTAAACTTGCATTTTTGTCGAATATAATTAACAATATTGTGACTTCCATCCTTTATACCAAGCTGAAGAAAATAGCCTGATGTGCAGTTCCCACAGCAATGGCTGTGAGACTATTTGGTGGGTCATCTCCTCAAAAGAAAGCTGTTATGAGGGAATTTTTAAAACTTTCATTGATCTCGATAAAAAAACAGTTTTATTTCTTATTTGGCCACCTGTAACTTTCCTGCTGTCAAATGATTGCGGGCAGAAGCTTGACTCAGCAACCGTGAGACTGAAAATTTTATGTGAACAGCTGATCTGACCCAGCAAGTTAAATGTGAAATTCTGCCTCTGCTGAAAGCTTTAATTAAAAGAAGCACTCTTACAAAAATATACTTTATAGATCCCACAAGAACCAAATCAAACAGATCGCAAGGTTACACACAAATTTGACAGACTGGTGTTGTTTTGACCAGACAGTATTGGGGGGAAAGCGCGTTACTCTTGTGTTGAGACGACTGAAAGTTACATAAGAAAAACGCATGTAAATCCTAAAGTTATTGCAGGACACTTAAAGGTTTAACAACTTGATTTTAAAGCTGGTTGCAACATATTTTTTTTTGGGAGAATGATGGAAAGACTTGGCTCACATTCTCATCCTCAAGATGATTTACTGACACAACAGAAAAGACACTGAGGCGCTTGTCTCCCCTCTGTTCTCACGCTGGATATACGTTTCTAAGAAAATAAAACAAGCTGGGGAGAAAAAAAAACTTTTTCAGCCTGTTCCAGGACAGATCCAGACACGCTCCTGACATATAGGCTGATCTGTAACTCTTGCTGCTCTGATGTAACAGTGCTGGATGTTCATCTTGTCATGAGTGAGGTGAGGATACCAGCGTGAATAAACTCGTTCTTTAGGGGGACACACCTAAAATGTAGCTCCAGTGGGGGGTTTGAGCCTGACAGTTAGACAAGAGTCGCTGCAGGTCATCAGAGTTTAAGCCTTTATTTTAATTAGCTTTTTTTTTCAGCCCCCAGTCCAGCCTGTGGCGGGACGGGAGCACCATGGAGAGCTGTGCTTGTGCGATGCCAAGAGACATAATGACGTGGAAGAATATGCTGATCATATGTTAATCAGGCGGCTCTTTTGTTTTGGTGGACATCTCTCTCTCTCTCTCTCTCTCTCTCTCTCTCTCTCTCTCTCTCTCTCTCTCTCTCTCTCCTCTTTGTGAAGCGTCTCTCCTTTATCTGCTGCCCCCTCCCCTCCCCCTCCCCCTCTCCTCCTCCTCCTCCTCCTCCTCTCCCGTGCGCCTCAAAAGCGCGACCCATGGTTCGAAGCCTCCTTTCTGACATTTGCCTGCGCGATGGCATTCTTCAAATATCTCCGCTCAGTAAAAAACGAGATTATTCTCTTTTCGACTCCGTTTCTTCTTCTCCCGCTGCCTTTGGTGATCGGTACATCGGTACGTATTGGGATTTGAGTTGAACGGATGACTAAACTTTGCAAAGCAGTTTAATGTTGACCAAGAAATTTGAAGATCAATGTGTAGGCTATGAAATAAATTTCGCAACAAACAGTCATTAAGATTTTCTTGAAGGATATAAGTTGTAGAACTAGGGAATTTGGAAAAGTGTTTTTTTTCTTGTTTTTCTTTAATATGAGTTCTTTTATGAACAAATCGAGTTGATAAGCTGTTGGTCATCTCTTTTATGCTTATGCTTCATCGTATCTGCTCCTGATCGCGCCGGTTCCGTCCTGCACCTGTTGATGCACTTTGCGCACTTTGGGCTGAACGCATGAGAGATCACAGTCCGGTCCGCGTGTTTTTTTTAACTGGTCGTTGTTAACATGAAGGGTCACATCCAGCGTGGGAACACTCGGTCCACATTGTTACCTCTACATGTGACACGGACACACACGCACAGGCTGCAAGATTGTTATGATAACTGAGGGCGCAACGCGGCGCAGCCATGGAGAAGAGCGCACAGAGGCGCACGTCACGTATGAAGAATGTCCACGTGTAAAGAGGAAACTTCATAAATTGGGAAAAAAGTTTTAAGAGTCAAACTAATTAAAAGTGTAAAAATGATTATGTAATCACAACATTGGTGTGGCTGCAAATTTGAGCCATGGAACAATCGCAGTTATCTTCACCTTTGAACCTTTGGTTTATACTACAGAATAGCAGATAATCAGCTGTTAATAAACTTTATATGATTCTCTTTTTTTTTAATTGGGCAGAATGTAATCTGAATGTGTTCTGCATTGTCTTTATGTTGTGTCTGCAGGAGGCAGAATGTGCCTATGTGATCATCTTGATGGCAGTTTACTGGTGCACAGAGGTGCTTCCTCTTGCTGTGACAGCTCTGCTCCCAGCGCTTCTGTTCCCACTGTTTGGCATCATGCAGTCCAAAGATGTGAGTGGAGCGACTCTGTGTTTATGTGTGTGCGTGTATGTTGAATTTGTTCAGCCGGAAGGACTTTGTGTTTTGCACACGTCTTAGTCTGTGTGACCCTGCTGTCTCAGGTGTGTATGCAGTACCTGAAGGACACGAACTTGTTGTTTGTGGGAGGACTGATGGTTGCTGTTGCTGTGGAGCACTGGAATCTGCACAAACGCATTGCCCTGAGGGTGCTGCTCTTTGTTGGTGTGCGTCCAGCGCTGTGAGTGCTTCAGCATCACATCACGAGTCTTCATAGTAGACATTTAAAGATACCGTAATCTTATCTCAGCATCTATGATATCACAAACACTGCCTGGGTGTAGGACTGCAGATAAGGAGGCTGTGTTCAAGGTTTCTTTGCCATCATAAATTTCTCCTCTCCTTCACTGTCATTGATTGATCCGAGGCCATCTGTCCAAACCAAACACAGCTAATGCAGTCCTTTTTTCTTTCTTCTTCTTTTTCTCGTGTCTTTTGGACAGCTTGATGTTGGGTTTCATGGGCGTGACAGCCTTCTTGTCCATGTGGATCAGCAACACAGCCACCACAGCCATGATGGTGCCCATTGTTCAGGCCGTGCTGGAGCAACTGAACAACAGCGAGGCTGAAGTTCCCCAGATCCTCAGCTCAGATGAGCAGATCCAGACGTCGGACCCGGACAGCAAGTCCCCCTTACAGACTGAGAAGCAGTGTGAGGCACAAGGTGGGCCTGAGAGCAAAACTCCTGAGAAAGACCTACAGCAGCTTTCGGAGTCACGGCTTTGCTTGAAGCTGTTGTCACCTCTTGGTTTGCAGGCCCTGTGGTCGTCACTTTCCTTGATTCCACAGCGGAAGCTACCAGGCAAAAGGAGGCAGCAGAAAGAAGAAAGATGTGCAAAGGAATGACCCTGTGTGTTTGTTACGCTGCCAGTATTGGAGGCACAGCCACACTAACAGGCACCGGTCCTAATCTGGTCCTCAAGGGCCAGATGAACCAGTGAGTGCTCCCCTATCTTTTTGCATTGGTTCTACTGTTGTAATTAGAAATATTTTTCACCCTCTGCTGTCGTTTTCATCAGATTGTTTCCAGAAAACGGAGATGTGATTAACTTTGCCTCCTGGTTCGGCTTTGCCTTCCCTAATATGATCCTCATGCTCACGCTGGCCTGGCTTTGGCTGCAGTTTGTCTTTATGGGATTCAAGTGAGTTTTTGTGATGTCTAAAGCCTGATTATAGTGACAGAGGCTTGACTCGACTTCAAGACTTTTCACCACATGTCCGAGTGCGGAGGTGACACAAAGATTTTCTGCTCCCATGTGATTCCCATCAGCTTCAGGAAGACGTGGGGCTGTGGAGCGGTGAAAACAGAGAAGGAGATCGCTGCCTATAATGTGATCCGCGAGCAATTTCGCCAGCTTGGGTCTATGTCCTATGGAGAGATAAACGTCCTCGGTGTCTTCGTTTTGCTGGTGGTCCTGTGGTTCACGAGGGATCCGGGTTTTGTCCACGGGTGGGCATCAGACATCTTCAACTCCAAAGCAGAGTTCGTATAGCGCCATTCAACTTTGGTCCATTTTTTTTTAAGATTGTCACTTTTCATTTACTTACAATGAATTCCACTTTGCAGGTATGTAACAGATGCAACAGTGGCCATCTTTGTTGCTGTTCTTCTCTTTGTTCTGCCCTCTAAACCTCCTCGCTGCTGTTTGCGGAGGATGTACAGTTTTGACATGGGTAAGACATCAGTCAGGATGATGTGAACCATTTATCTGCACCTTAAACTTGAGGAGTTGGACAGTGAAGGTCAGGCAGCAGTTTAATGCTGATGTTTGATTTATTGCATCTGTAGAACCTCATCAAAATGTCGGCCCAACGCCACCTCTGCTCACCTGGAAAATCGTGCAAAAGAAGTTGCCATGGGGCATTGTTCTGCTTCTCGGAGGAGGGTTTGCTCTCGCTAAAGGCAGTGAAGTGAGTGTAATGCTGCTTAATGTGCCGACAGGAGATTCAAAGGAAAAATAGCATCTGTGGTGGAGCGATCATTAACATCTACCAACTTGTTTTCTATTGTTTTTAGATGTTGCTACCGGGAAAATTAATCTGTTAATCTGTGTGGTGTGTGTGTGTGTGTGTGTGTGTGTGTGGGGGGGGGGGCTTAGTTCTTATCCTGTTGCAGACTAAGCAACTTAAAAGTTATAATATTGTTTCTATTTTTGTTTTTAAGCAATTCTAACCATCACATTTACGATAAACATACATTTCCTGAAATGCTTGTGCTTCCTCACTTTTCCTGCTTTGGCCTTTGGCCAGGTTTCGTTCATTTGCGCCCAAAGTACCCCATCCAGGAACAATGTTAAAGAGATAATCAATGTTTTCCTGTTCACTTGTCGGTCGCCTTAATGTTATGGCTGGTTTCACTCTTCAGGTATCGGGACTTTCAAAGTGGATGGGAGATCAGATGACGCCACTGCAAAACATCCCTCCCTGGGCAATAGCTATCATCTTGTGCCTACTGATTGCTACCTTCACAGAGTGCACCAGTAATGTGGCCACTGCTACACTCTTTCTACCTGTCTTGGCATCGATGGTAAGAGCTCTCATTGGGAATTTTAAATGTGCTTGATGCAGGAGCTGAGGCAGACAGTCAGTCAGACTTGTTTGGCAGGAGTGATTTATGAAACTTCTTCCTCGAGTGCTTTCTTTGGAAACTGATTCCCCCAATTGGATTCCAGCACTGAAACTACTCCCAGCAGGGGCTGGCCTATTTTCCCATGTTGGGTTGCCCATGTCGTTGGTCATTCAGGCTTGATATGTGTGGTTCCCCTACGCTGGGGCCCCTCCTCCCATTAATAAGCTGCCAAACACACCAGTTCAGCCCAGTGCCTTGTAACACTGCCCTCCCCACTGCTGTGGAAGAATAGCATTACTGTGCCCACTGGTTGAGCACTCGAGAGCTCGAGATGGGTTGCGAAGGACACTGCCAAGTCGGACTATTCAGACTGATATTTATTGAGGGTGAAGACAAGTTGGTCCACGAAACTGTCCAAGCCTTTTGTAAGCACAAAGAGCAAAAGAAGGGAGAAGAAATAAGGTGGTCTGCTCAGAAACATAAATCTTTAAGTATGGAGGAACACTTTGCGGCATTCATGGCTTGCGGCATGTCGATATGTGTGTCATCCTGTCATGTGAATCTTATCTGTTTGATTTAGAGAAAAACCTCCTCTGAAACACTGTCATCGTGGTGACATGATATACCGCCGACAGTCTGAAGAAGCGAAACGATAAAGTTTATGTCTTTTTCTCTCTTTGTTTATTCTGAGAACCAGAAATTACCGAGCCCGTGTAAACTACTGCGCTGCGGGACGTGTAATTCAGAAGCAAATTCCCACACAGTCACGTTGTCTGTGTCGTAGCAGTCTGCCATTATCGCTACACATGTACTGCTCTTTTCTATTTTCGATGTCATGAGTCAGCAGCAAGCGAGCAGGAATTACATCTTAATTACACCCACCTAATGAGAGTTTTCCCTTCACTCAGAATTGCACACGTTTCACTCTGAGTTATGAGTCAGTGATTACAGTGGCAGAAAAAACTGCCAAGTGGAGAAGTGGAGGATTTGGTGATCAGGACGGTCTTCATCCCTTCATGCCCCAGACAGCTGAAAGTTTCTGTGTGATCATTACAGTCTGAGTCCATACAAATCAACCCGCTGTACGTCATGGTGCCCTGTACTCTGAGTGCCTCGTTTGCGTTCATGCTGCCTGTTGCCACGCCGCCAAACGCCATCGTCTTCTCTTATGGCTACCTTAAAGTTTCCGACATGGTGAGTATGGCCTTGGTTTTGTTGAGTTTACGTTGTTAATTATACCTTAAAGAAGTGGTGGTGATGCTTCAGTACCACAGGCAATCTCTTTTATTGCAAAATGTGTACTCATTGTCTCCTGCAGCAGTGACCTAAATAAGTTACCTAACGATGGTTCGTTCTGGTAAATAATTAAGAAAATGAATTTGTTTGAAATTTTTTTCTGAATTTTTTTTGAGATTCTTTTGCTTGGGAATGAAAAATGATCCAGGTGTCTGTTGTGTTTTATGAAGAGTCACTCTTTGCAGCCAGAGCCAACTGTGAAAGCTTCAACTTGAAACGATCTAAAAACAAACCGTGTCTTAGTCCGTTCTTCATCTTGACATCTGGCTGAACTTATGTCTTTGTTTCAGTGTCTGTCTCTAAATAGTATCTATAAAACACATTCTTTAAATTAATGACACTTTTCAATCACTTAGCCAGGTCACACAGTGTTGTGTTGGTGAGTGCTCTCACCTCACCGCAAAGGTCCTCAGTTAAAATCCAGTTTGGGTCTTTCTGCGTAGAGTTTGCAAGGTCCTCCTGTGCATATGTGGGTTTTCCTCCATCCTCCCCCTAATGACCAAAAACATGCACAAGGTCTGTGACTCTAAACTGTGCGTAGGTGTGAATGGGTGACATGTGGGATCAGCTCTTTGCAACCCTATGACCTTTAAAGGAGTGAATAAGGAGATGATTCAATCATTTACGCAAACGCAAAAGTCAGTTTGCTTTTGCGTTCAGGTGAGTCATTCCACCTCCTAATGATTTCAAAATACATAGTTAGAATGAGCAGTTAATCACAAGTCATATCGACAAAAGAATGATATCAGATGTCACAAACAAAGGGTAGAAAATATGCACATCCAAAACATCTTCATATGATCAGAAAACCAAAAAGAAAGTAAAACTTTGATGTAATTTACTGCTTTAATATGCCTGCACTCTCTTCTCTTCCAGGCCAGGACAGGAATAGTGATGAACATCATCGGCATCCTCTGCATCACACTGGCAATTAACAGCTGGGGCAAAGCCATGTTCCACCTGGACACGTTCCCCGCCTGGGCCAACGTCACTGGGGTGTGAGGCTCGTCCCGCCACAGGAGATGTTCCATGCAACACTCTGCCCTCCAAACCCACACGTGCCTGACAAAGACTTCGGTCAGAGCAACAGCGCAGGACCACACAGTGACCTGCATACGTCTGACTGCTGTGAGGACACGACTTCCGTCAGGGTCATTTTCACTGACTCGTGTCGAGCTTGGGAAAGAAACTAGTCATGAATTTACCTTAGAGGAACGGCTGAAAGCGTCTTTGTTATTTAAAATGAGACATGGGAAAGTCATAATTTAGTTAGAACGGCGTGGCACCACTTTTGTGCGCACAAAAGTGTGAACATAACATAAACACAAAAAGGAGGGGAACTTTTGTTTGGTAGATTATTTCTTCAATGTAAGTGTTTCTTGGTTATGTATCTTATACCTTTGGAAACCCTGTTTTGTTTTCAGTTTAAGTGGAGTGGCATTTGTTGGGTACATGCATTTGTGGGATGAGCAGAAGAGACTACTATGGGAGTAGCAACCAACAAAAATTTGACGGGTCTTTTCGGCCAACACCAAACAACCTTTCATGCTATTAACATTTGTTTCCTGTCTGGTGAATTGGATGAAATTTGAATCAACAAGACATATTGACAATTGGCTGACAAGCAAAAAGATGCTACTTGAAAACTGGGATGCAGTCATGGGCATAAACAGCATACTCACTGCTCATCCCACAAATGCATGTTCTACACAGTTGTACAAATGTGGCACCATTCAAAAGAAAAACTATCAGACTTTCCAACAATAAAAGATTCATTGCCAGAAAAGAACATCAAAAAATTACCAAAAACAAAATTCCTCACTTTTTGTGCAATGTTTACTTTGCAAGTATTTATATTCTTAAATAACTCAAAGTTGTGTCACACTTTGAGACAACCAACTTAAAGGAACTCTATTTTCCTGAATAAATAGAAGTTGGCGTTGCTCCTGTGATCACCTGTACAAAAAGTATTTTTGCTTGGTTACATGCAGCCAGATGTTCATTACAGAAGCCATACTTTGTAATAGCAGTGTAACTAAATAAAAAAAAAATTAAGATATTTTTATGCAAGGATTTACATCATTGCAATTTCCGCTTCATTTTGTGATATTTTGTAGAAAGTTATGTTCGTTTCCTTTGTCTTACTGCTGTACTTACACAACTTTACACTGAAACAGGATACTGCCTTCAAAAAGTCTGATACATATCTATATATTGCATTCAAAGGTGAAATAAACACTGGCTTGAGCAGATACAGCTTTAAATTTCCACTTAGAAAAATGAGCTGTCAGTATGCAATAACAATGCAGGACCACAACTAAGAAATAACAACACGATTAGCAACAACATTCAGTCGTCCTGTGAAGACTTCCACTACTTTTACTACTGAGGCCTTTTATGATCTAATTTGAGTTTCTTTTGCTGTTTTAGAGGATGAATAAATAAATCAGTGATAAAGTTTTGACTTTTACACCTCAAACCAAAATCTAAAAACCTGTTGTGACTTTTTTAGTCAAAATTTCAAAGTTTATCCAAACACGCATCCCAAAAAAAAATCAAATGCAACAGGAACATTTCTGCAGTCTGACTTCATGTGCATTTCCTTCCTTGTCATATATGTGCATAAACACACTCAGACTTGGGGGAGATATGATGCAACACGCCTGTTTGTGCCTTGAGGTGATTTGCCATTTGCTGTAAACACTTTTTTTCTTAAATCCAGTCACTTTTTTGCTGACTTTGTGGAAAGTCACTGCAATGATGAGTTCTGAATTAACTGAAATGAAGTTGTATTTAAAAAAGATGTGTATAAAACTTTTGCACAGGTGGAACGACAAAAATAAAGATGCATTTTACTACAGTGATTTCATGTTTTTCTTTTCTCAACCTACAGTGTCCAATCACACTGAAAAATAACACGTGTACTTCACTTTTTCACACATTGTGACACACGATATTTCCTGATTAACATCTGGATTCAAACTTTAAGCCATTTTATCTCACAATAATCCCAAGAAGCCACGTCCCTCATTTTAAAAAATAAGGTGGCTCGAATGAGGCACGGGTGAAGAAAACAAAGTCTTAACGACCGTCTTCGTGACACCGAACTAATCTCTCTCACTTTCCTCACTGCTCCGCTCTTTCTCAATACCTGATGACGAGCGCCTGTTTTAAAGCGCGCACGTGTTTCTCCCTTATTGACCTCTTGTCTCGAGCGCCGAGCGGACAAATCCTTTAAACACAGTGCAGGAAACCGCAGTGATCCCGACCTGAAAGGCCGCACCTATTATGCGTAAGACGGAGCTCGGTGTCATTGTCCCCCGTTGAGACATTGCGTGAGCCAAGGGTCAATGCGCCGCTCTTGTCCGCCGCCGTCCTGCGTCATAAACATTATGAGCTCAAAGAAGACGTTTCACATGTCTCCATGTAAAGATCGGGAGGACTTTATTACACCCTCAGAGGATCTGGATGAGTGTCTGTCACCGTGATGGGGTTTATGTTTTACAGGCCCGACAAAAGATCCTCATCAGCACTAAGACGCCGCGTGCATGACGGCGAGCTGCTCCCAAACCACGCTGGTGGTATTGTGTGACAGCAGAAAACATGCCAGCGAAGGTAGAGGGGAAAGCACGGATGAAAGCAACCCATCAAAGATCTGACCCCACTTCTGTCGGAACAATTAAAATGCTGGATGGTTGGTTGGCTAACGAGCGGTTGGGAGCACGGAGCAGCTCTGATCACTGTGATCTTGGGTCCAACGGGGGGAAAAAACGCTTATGTAATTACAGTGCCTTCCTCCCCCTCTGCTGCATCCCAGCCACCCACTCATTATCCAATTGAAACACATCCTCATGTATCTCGTGCCTGCTTTATTGGCTATATATACACGTGAGGCTTCAGTATTGAACCGGTTGAGCGCTTCTCTCAGCCCTGCAGAAAACTGACAGTCACCTAAAGAAGTCCCTGGGAAACAGTGTGTCTCTATTAACTCGTATAAACAAGGGCTGGAAGCTGCTGAGTAAGAGAACAATGAAAGACTCCCATGCAAAAATAAATGACTCAGGAGTTTGGGAAACTCTTTCAGGGATACAAGAGGTCAAAAAGCACATTTTGTATTTCATCCACCTGTTGCATTCGAACGTATTTTGTGAAAGGGAAGACTTTTAAAAACCAAATTGGCCTTCCACCTCTTCTGGATCGGTTACATATGAGCACAATATGCTGCCTGTCTGATACAATCGATCCTCCCAGCCTCATAAAGACCCGTGTGTGTATATATATGTGGTTTCAGTTGACAATTAAAGTATCCAATAGGCCAAAAGTTTTAAGATCCAAAAGAGCACAGAGGGGCTTTCTTTGCAATCTCCTTTGTTCAAACAACATCCAAGCAGATCAGGCCGGGAGCGCCTTAGGAAAGGTTTCCTCAGTGGTCGGATTTTATTATGAAAGAGCCAACGTAAGTGTCTTCCTTTTTTTTTCGTTTTCAAAGAACCCAAACTACCCATGAACACAGCTGGTGACCAGGGAAGGAAGAACTGCTCCGGTTTCAAAGTTGGACTTGATCTGAGTGAAAAGCAGCGAGTTGAGAGAGAGGTGCCTCAGACTCGGTGGAGGAAGAGACCTGAACCTCCAGCTCACGGAGAGCTTCATGTTTAGACACTCCACACATGCGCCGCGAGGCAGCGTGAACGCTGATGACTCATCAGGCTGTGGCCGCAGCTCATGTGTTCTTTGCGTTGCTTCACTCGCAAAAAGGGAATTTTTAGGTGTAATAAGAGGTTTGAGGCAGTGCAACCCTGCTATTGTGTCCCTCTGTCTGAGGTTCTCGATAGGCTGTTAGGAGGGAACTGCGAGCTCAATTAGGCCCCAGATCGACATTTAAAATTCACCGGTTCGAAGTCGCCAGCTCAATTTTCAGTGGTTTTAAATGTCAGATTGAGGTTTTGGTGAGATTGTCACGTCACCTTTGAAGTCCCTCATGGAGTCTTTTTTTCCCAGATACACAAAACAACAACACGTGATCTTGAACAATTTACAATGTGAACAACAAGGTGTGCAAAAACATTCTTTGAGTCACAGAAAAAGATTGTTTTCACAAGCCACACAAAACACATTGTCGTTTCCAATATAACATCGCTGTTTACCTGGGACAAGGTGACAGCTTCATTTCCAGTGAGAGGACGGAGATTCTCTCAAACCAAACGCCTCAAATCTTTATTAATTTCTGATGATGATGAACCTAAGTGAAAGAGTTAAGCTTCCCATCCACAAATCCTGCATTCACATGTCAAAGTTTGCCAGATTAAAAAATCTTGAAAAGAATTTTTGGCATTTTTTTAAGGGGAAAAAACATTAGGTAAGATAAATTTGGTATTTTGATTGGAAACATGATTTAGGACTCTATTTTTTAGGGCACTTTTGAATTTCAGGGCTTTCAATAAATACTGTATCAGGAATTAATAGCATGATTGACTAGTTGTTGTTTTTTCAAAGAGACTGGTGAAGGATCTCCTAAATATTGCGTCGAAGATGAATGAATAATTTCGGCCAGCGAGACCTGAAACCCTTTTTGACGCATCGTGCTGAAGAGCGACAGGGTGGAATGATAGCGGAAGGGCGCCCTCTGCTGGTGAAGGAGAGCAAAACAAATGGTGGAAAGACATTTAGCATCTGGCAACAATCAAACCTCCGAGGACGCAGAGTGGAGCCCTGCACTGGAGCCCCGAGTTACACCACAAACACGGAAAGAAAAGGATTGAAGCCGGCGAACTGAAAACTGTGAACACTACCAAGGGGAAAGCGAAGCGAAGCTGCAGCCTATTCCAACTTGTCACAACCCTTGAAGATGAGCCAGGCGGGTGTGTTCAGTGTTGTGTGCGCAATGCTTGTTTTGGCATATGACAGCAATAAAACGGGTTCATCATATCTGCAGAGACATTTTGATCAGGCTGCTGTTGAATTGGATGCAGGTTATAACTGTTTGTAAAATTGTTTCGCCATGTTCAGGTGAAGACTTAAGAGTTATTCTACTCCCAGGTAAGACAAGCTACATGTTATCTGATTGGTAGTTCTACTGTTCCCAGTTGTTCTCTTTATTAAGATAAGGAAAAAATATTTTTGTCAAGCTTTTGCTATGTTTATCCTAATAATAAACACGGTGATACGGTTTAAGTGTGTTGGTTTATACGTTTGGATAAAGTGTTTATTAGTTAATACCCAATTGCTGCCATATGCAAGTCAAGTTGCTGTGAACTGTTGCAGTTACATCACTCAGTCATTCCAAACAGCAAGATAATCAATTAAACACCCAGAAAAAAATGCTTCATAACTTTACAAACTAATCTTAATATTGAAAGAATCAGAATCAGAATGGCATTTATTGTCATTGGACCAGTGGTGGACCAACGAAATTGCATTTACCTGTCCAAGGTTAAACACACACAGATGGAAACATAAACGCACAGGACAGGAGGATGAGGCAGCAGCCAACTACGGCGCACCCACTTTCCGCAGATACACGGTGAAAAGACAACATTGGGAAAGGCGGTGGAAAAAAGGGACACTACCACGCCCCCTACAAGGGACGAAGCAGTGAATAAATAACACCTCAGTACAAATAAGCACGGATACAGACAAGTTTCAATTACCAACGACGCGTCACGCTGCGTGACGAGATGCCAAGGCTGGAACTTTGCGCTCCCTGGCGCCCCCTGTCGGGCCTGCGGGGCGCTGAAGCTCGCCTGTGACAGATCGGGTCAGAGCAGGTGAGATTGTCGGAAAAAACAGGATCCTGCGCCTGCTGGTGGTGTGAGTGACTGCAGGGACACCAGGGCAAGAAACAGAGATGGGATCAATAATCTGTTGGACAGGTGTAGGTGGGCTTCAAGTCGCTCCTCTCACTGGCGCCGGTTTCAGGACATTCAGACTTGACGGACATCTTTTGTTGAAAAATCTTTGAGTTAAATCTTTAATTTTCTTTTTGTAGTTGCTAAAATAAATGGAAAAAAATTGAGGAAAAAAATTGCACTTCTAACACAACACAGGGCTGAGAGTAATGAAAACAGGTGGCCCCCACTGAAGACATGGATGTGGTGGAGCAGAGCTCAGCTCGACCTTCATGGAGCAACAGTTCTGTGATGAGACGGATTCGCACTTTGGTCCCTGTTGGCTCTAAGGCTGAAATAAAAGAGTTGTCTAAACTGGCCGGAGCAGTGGTGAGTCACGTGTGTTTCTGAAGTGTTTCTCATCAACATCTAACCACCGTCTAAATTACATATTTTATTTTTCTTACCAGTTAACACAAACTGATTCATTCATAGTACATTGTTCATTCATTCTGATCCTCCTGTGTGTCAGATTCTGTCCCAGCTCTTGATTTTTGGTGTGAATTTCATCAGCACTATTTTCTGTGGCCACCTGGGAAAAGCAGAACTGGCAGGAGTGGCTTTAGCCATTTCTGTGAGTAAAAACACCTTTTCTTATCATGAAACTGTCTCATTTTGGAGCAGCTGAACTGAATGAGATCCCGTGTTGTATCCTCAGGTTATCAATGTGACAGGCATATCCATTGGAGTTGGTCTGGCATCAGCGTGCGACACTCTGATTTCACAGGTAT